>PVIH01015665.1:0-48703 GCA_004025045.1 Sigmodon hispidus | reverse complement strand
CAATATTGCCACAGTTTATCACAGGATTGTTGATGTCTGGTGTATCACACATTATGTTGCCACCTTTATATTATATCTTGGCCCACATAGTCCAAACCTACTTGTGAGCTTCCCATCATCCAATGGTGGATATCATTATTTCAGCTTTTTTTTTCACTAATTTAGACTTTTGAATAACAAGAAACATTATCATGATGGTCAAATTCCACAGTATGTTTTTTTCACCATTGCATCTTCCAATACTAAAAAAAAAAAAAAAAAAAAAAAAAAGAAAAAGAAAAAAAAATTCCTGTGTAATATACTCTTGTTAAAAAACAATGGTGTTCTGGGAATCCAAAGCCAAAGAAATGAACTATGAATAAAGCATACATTATATGAGAAAGCACAAAGTAAGAGTAGAAAAACCACACTGCAAGAGAGAAAATGCATGTCTCAGAACCAGAGTTGACACTGAGTAGCACACATTTAGTGACTGGATACTAGACAGGACGGTGCCAGTGGCTACTATTCTCCCTCTCATTGAAAACCTTAATTTCCACGATTAGTATTTTGTTACAATGTGAGAGGATGTCCAATCAAAACACCTCGATAAAATGCCTCTGAAATCTTAACCTGATGCTGCCTCTAGTTTCACATGTCTGCTCATTTGAAATGCATATGTTTGTGTGAAATGATTTCAGTGTGCTTTCCAGAGTGTGAGTAAATTTTACCAATATGTTCTCAGCGTCCACATGTAGGGTCTCAAAAGGGTTGAGGGGAAAGAGAGAGGAAAAGAGATTTCCAGAAACAGGCAAAGACAGTCTGAACAGGACATGGGTGCTACAGATTCATGGTAACTGTTTTCTTGAATACATGCCAACTCCTTAGTTCCTAAAGATACCAATTCCAAGCTTTCCAAGGTCTTAGCTCCAAGATTGGTGGCAGAAGAAGGTGAAACCACATTGTTTGGAATGAAGGCTTGGTGGTTCTGACCCACACTCCATAGACAGTTTTTATCCTTGTGTCTTGTCTAGGATGGTGTGTTTCCTAAATTGTGATCTCAAGCAAGAGAGACCCTTTCGAGATAGAGATGGTGACATCAAACTCCAGAGCTCAGGGGACAAATCCTTTCACAGAAAAAATGACATGTGGTGCCAAAGCCGGAATCTGCTGAGTGGTCTTGAGAAATAATAAGTCCTTAGAGTTGCAGTGATTGGTGACAGTTTTCAGACAACTGCCTTCCACAACCATTGCTCTGGTTTCCCCATGATGGTCCATTTCACAGAACACAGTTTTTCCTTTATCAGACTGAATAAACTTGCTTTCTCATTAGTTGCATCACCCAGGGATTCCAAGCATTTCTCTTTGGACAGAATTGATAAGAACCATGTGGTACTGATGGTCATTCCTTACTACAAGGTGGGGCAGGTGTTGGAGGTAAGATTCTCAGACATCCCAGTTCACCCAGAGTAAATGGATGTGAAGCAGAATAATCCCAATAGGACACTACCCCTTTATGTTTCTCAGGAAGGAACACATTCTGTGTATGCCTTCACCACCCATTGATCAGGCATCTATAATGCTTAATAAGATTCCAATTACCACAATATACCCAACGGTCTGTACCTATGGATAAGGCCTGAGGGTAAGTCCATCACAGAGGAGGAGAAACTAACGTCGGTAGGCATGCAGCCTAGAAAGTTTAGATCCTCCAACTTGGTGTGAGAAGAGTAGCATATTGTCATGGATCTCACATGGATTCAGTATCTCAACAATCTGCTGCTCCTTCATCTACTTCTTGTTTTTCTTGTTCTTTTTCTTGTTGTTGTTGTTGTTCTTCTTCTTCTTCTTTTTCTGCTTCTTCTATGCTTCTTCTTCGTCTGCTTCTTCTTATGATTCTCCTCATCATACAGGCAGAGCTATATTGCATGGCATTTGCATCAACAGTAGCCATTTTGGACAGGACCAGGACCAGAAAATCTCTGTTGTCATATGAATGTACATATGAGCATGCTTGTTCTCTCCTGACACATTATGTGTGAGCCATCAGACTAATGAGCCCTGACACTCAAAAGAGACCGGGATATGCCACAAAACCAACATGGAAACATAGGCAGTGTGCCCAGAGATGTCATCTGACTCCTACCTTGCCAGCCCGTGATGCCAGAATGCACTTCCCATTATGCTGAGCACCCCTCAGTTGCCTTGGTTGCCTAACAATTCACAAGTATGAAAGTGTGATTTGCTTGTCTTTGAAAATTGATTCAGTCAGAGAGTCTAGCCATATTTGATAATTTGTTTACTAGCAAACCAGAAGGACACAGGAATGCAGCTGCTCTTAAAACAGTGGCCCCACAGCTGTGTATAAAAGCAGACCTGGGTCAGTGAGACTTACAACCATCCATCTTCTTTTCTAGGACACCCACACAGACCCTTAGACCTCCGACACCATGCAGTGCTCTTGTAGCCCATGTTGCTGCCAGCCATGTGGTTGCCAGCCATGCTGCTGCCAGACCACCTGCTGCAGGACCACATGCTGCCGCCCCTGCTGCTGCCAACCTTGCTGCTGTGGGTCCAACTGCTGCTGCTAGACCACCAGTTGGAATAGCAGTTGTACTGTGATAGATACCTGTTTCTAGACAAGATATGCTCCTCCAACTTGCTACTCTGCATCATCATCCACTATTCACCTTCTTAAGGATATACAGCCTCTCATGAAAGTACTTTTCCCATGCCAAGACTGGCCATCCCCAAGACTCTGTACCTTCTGCCTCTTGGTTCTCTTGCCCACGAGACATGTTGCCCCACGTGTTGTCTCACATCTCTGACTGACATGGACACATTCTAAAATGGATCTCTGCACTGGAAATATTCTCTTCTTGAAACTGGGAACCTGTATGACCTTTTCTATGTCTTTGACAACTAGAGAACATCCTCTTCTTGAATAAATGTGACTGTTTCTCAAACATCTAAATACAAGTCTCATGAATCTTCAATTCTCTGTGTCATCAAGTGCACATGCTTGTGGCTAACAGCAACATCTTCTCTTTACCTCATATAGAAAGTTAAGAACAGGATATGCAAAATAATCCCTTTGCTAATTTGAATGTGTTCACGTCCCACCAACAGGATAACATGGGCACATAAGAAGGCCACACATCCCATCGTGGAAATGACTAGGAGGGACGACCAAGTGAGACATAAGTTTAGCTGCATCTTTGGGGTGATCATTGCAGATTTACAGCCTGTCCGATTTTCCAACTCTAAAAGTTACTTCCTAACTTGGTGGCTCCAGATGTCTGGTCAAAGCTCTAGCTTCACATCTGTGCTCAGCTTCCTGCATCCATTTAGAAGCCTTATGGAACATGTTCTTGATCCTCTCTCCTTCTGATTGGCCACAAACCCATTCTTCCATTACATACTTTGTGTATGAAGTCTTTGATCAAATGTTGTAATGTACATAAGTCCCCAGCTATTTTATCTGTTTCTTTCTCGCAGTAAAACAGCAGGAGGAGATGGCCATGCCAAAATCACTCCTGAATGACTTTTCTGTCCAGAGAGAATAATTTTGAAGGAGGGATGAAACTATCAAGCCATGGGACTCAATCTCTGACAATGAAGAATGGGTACACACTTTTATTTTCTTCATTTAGAATGCATTTGTGTCCTCAAAGTGGTGAATTTCCTGGGTCAATGGCTTGTCTTGCTTTGTGATCAAGCCTGCAGCAAAGATCTCCTTGGTGTTATAATATCCTTTATCTCTCTCTTAAACTCTTTCCATGCCCTCTTCTCCATAGATAGACTTCATGTCAATCCTCAGTCATTCATGTATTCCCTGAGATTCAAAACCTCATCATGTTATGCTCCTCATCTCAATATTGCCACAGTTTATCACAGGATTGTTGATGTCTGGTGTATCACACATTATGTTGCCACCTTTATATTATATCTTGGCCCACATAGGCCAAACCTACTTGTGAGCTTGCCATCATCCAATGGTGGATATCATTATTTCAGCTTTTTTTTCACTAATTTACACTTTTGAATAACAAAAAATATTATCATGATGGTCAAATTCCACAGTATGTTTTTTTCACCATTTCATCTTCCAATACTGAAAAGAAAAAAAAATCCTGTGTAATATACTCTTGTTAATAAACACTGGTGTTCTGGGAATCCAAAGCCAAAGAAATGAACTATGAATAAAGCATACATTATATGAGAAAGCACAAAGTAAGAGTAGAAAATCCACACTGCAAGAGAGAAAATGCATGTCTCAGAACCAGAGTTGACACTGAGGAGCACACATTTAGTGACTGGATACTAGACAGGACGGTGCCAGTGGCTACTATTCTCCCTCACATTGAAAACCTTAATTTCCACGATCAGTATTTTGTTCCAATGTGAGAGAATGTCCACTTAAAGCACCTCGATAAAATGCCTGTGAATTCTTAACCTGATGCTGCCTCTAGTTTCACATGTCTCCTCATCTGAAATGTATATGTTTGTGTCAAATTATATGAGTGTGTTTTCCAGAGAGTGGATAAACTTTACCAATATGTCCTCACGCATCCAGATGTAGGGTTTTAAAATGGTTGAGGGAAAGAGAGAGGAATAGAGATTTCCAGAAACAGGCAAAGACTCGCTGAACAGGACATGGGTGCTACACATCACTGAGAACTGTTTTATTGAATACTAGCCAACTCCTGAGTGCCTAAAGATACCAATTCCAAGCTTTCCAAGGTCAAGAGCTCGAAGGATTGGTAGCAGAAGAAGGTGAAACCACATTGTTTGGAATGAAGGCTTGGAGGTTCTGACCCATATTCCATAGCCAGTTTTTATGCTTGTGACTTCTCTAGGATGGTGTGTCTCCTAAATTGTGATCTCAAGCAAGAGAGACCCTTTCGAGATAGAGATGGTGACTATCAAACTCCAAAGCTCAGAGGAGAGATCCTTCCACAGAAAAAATGACACGTGGGACCAAAGCAGGAATCTGCTGAGTGGTCTTGAGAAATAATAAGTCCTTAGAGTTGCAGTGATTGGTGACAGTTTTCAGACAACTGCCTTCCACAACAATTGCTCTGGTTTCCCCATGATGGTCCATTTCACAGAACAGAGTTTTCCCTTTATCAGACTGAATAAACATGCTTTCTCATTAATTGCATCACCCAGGAGTCTTTAGCATTTGTCTTTGGTCAGAATTGATAAGAACAATGTGGTACTGATGGTCATTCCTTACTACAAGGTGGGGCAGGTGTTGGAGGTAAGATTCTCAGACATCCGAGTTCACCCAGAGTAAATGGAGGTGAAGCAGAATAATCCCAATAGAACACTACCCCTTTATGTTTCTCAGGAAGGAACACACTCTGTGTATGCCTTCACCACCCATTGATCAGGCATCTATAATGCTTAATAACATTTCAATTACCACAATATACCCAACAGTCTGTACCTATGGTTAATGCTTGAAGGTTAGTCCTTAACACAGGTGGAGAAACTAAGTCTGTAGGAATGCAGCCTAGAAAGCCTAGATCCTCTAACTTGGTGTGAGAAGAGTAGCCCATTGTAATGGATCTCAAATGGATTCTGTATCTCAACAATCTGCTGCTCCTTCTACTTCTTGTTTTTCTTTTTCTTCTTCTTGGTCTTGGCTTGGTCTTGGTCTTGGTATTGTTCTTCTTCTTCTCCTTCTTCTTGTTCTTCTTCTTCATGTTCTTCTTCTTCTTGTTCTTCTGCTTTTTCTTCTTCTATGCTTCTTCTTCTGCTGCTTCTTCTTCATCATATGCTTCTTCTTATGCTTCTTCTCATCATCCAGGCAGAGCTATATTGCACAGCATTTGCATCAACAGTAGCCATTTTGGACAGGACCAGGACCAAAAATCTCTGTTGTCATATGAATATGCACATGAGCATACTTGTGCTCACCTGACACATTGTGTGTGAGCCAGCATACTAATGAGCCCTGACACTCAAAAGAGACCAGGATATGCCACAAAACCAACATGGAAACATACATAGTGTGCCCAGAGAGTGTCTTCTGACACCTACCTGTCAGCCCGTGATACCAGAATGCACTTCCCATTATGCTCAGTAGCCCTCAGTTGCCTTTGCTGCCTAACAATTCACAAGTATGAAGTGTGATTTGATTTCTTTAAAAATTGATTCAGTCAGAGAGTCTAGCCATATTTGATAATTTGTTTACTAACAAACCAGCAAGAAACAGAAATGCAGCTGCACTTTAAACAGTGGCGCTCAGCTGGGTATAAAAGCAGACCTGGGTCAGGGAGACTTACAAACCATCCATCGTCTTTTCTAGCACACCCACACAGACGCTTAGACCTCTGACACCATGCAGTGCTCTTGTAGCCCATGCTGCTGCCAGCCATGCTGTTGCCTGCCATGCTGCTGCCAGACCACCTGCTGCAGGACCACATGCTGCCGCCCCTGCTGCTGCCAACCCTGCTGCTGTGGGTCCAACTGCTGCTGCTAGACCACCAGTTGGAATAGCAGCTGTCCTGTGATAGATACCTGTTTATGGACAAGATATGCTCCTCCGACTTGCTACTGTGCATCATCATCCACTATTCTCTTTCTGAAGGATATACAGCCTCTCATGGAAAGTACCTATCCCACGCCAAGACTGGCCATCCCCAAGACTCTGTACCTTCTACCTCTTGGTTCTCTTGCCCACGAGACACATTTCCCCACATGTTGTCTCACATCTCTGACTGACATGGACACATTCTAAAATGTTTCTTTGCACTGGAAATATTCTCTTCTTGAAACTGGTGACCTATATGACATTTTCTATGTTTTTGACAACTAGAGAACATCCTCTTTTTGAATAAATGTGACTGTTTCTCAAACATCTAAATACAAGTCTCATGAATCTTCAATTCTCTGTGTCATCAAGTGCACATGCTTGTGGCTAACAACAACACCTTCTCTTTACCTCATATAGAAAGTTAAAAACAGGATATACAGAACAATCCCTTTGCTACTTTGAATGTTCATGTCCCACCAACAGGATAACATGGGCACATAAGAAGGCCACACATCCCATCGTGGAAATGACTAGGAGGGACGACCAAGTGAGGCATAAGTTTAGCTGCATCTTTGGGGTGATCATTGCAGATTTACAGCCTGTCTGATTTTCCAACTCTAAAAGTTACTTCCTAACTTGGTGGCTCCAGATGTCTGGTCAAAGCTCTAGCTTCACAGCTGTGCTCAGCTGCCTGCATCCATTTAGAAGCCTTATGGAACATGTTCTCGATCCTCTCTCCTTCTGAGTGGCTACAAACCCATTCTTCCATTACATGCTTTGTGAATGAAGTCTCTAATTAAATGTTGTAATATACATAAGTCCCCAAGCATTTTATCTGTTTCTTCCTCCCAGTAGAACAGCAGAAGGAGATGGCCATGCCAAAATCACTCCTTAGTGACTTTTCTGTCCAGTGACAATAATTTTGAAGGAGGGATGAAACTGTCAAGCCATGGGACTCAATCTCTGACAGTTGAAGAAGGAGCACACATTTTTATTTTCTTCAGTTTGAGTGCATTTGTGTTCCCAAAGTAGTAAATTTCTTGGGCCTTTGCTGCCTTCCCAGTTTTGTCTTGCTTGTGATCAAACCTGCAGTAAAGACCTGCTTGGTCTCATGATATTCTTTATCTCTCTTGTTCTCTTTCCAAGGTTCTCTTGCCCCCATGATATTCTTTATGTCACCCTTCAGTCACTTATGTACTCCCCAGCATGTAAAACTTAATCGAGCTATGCTCCCCATCTCAGTATTGCAACTGTTTAACACAGGATTGTTAATGTTTGGTGCATCACAGATTAAGTTGACACCTCTGTATTACATCTTCATCCACGTAGTAGAAGAGCATGGGATGTTATTCCTTTCTTCCATTAGCACAGGACTTTGTTTCAGCATCTTCTTTCACTAATTTGCACGGTGAATAAGAAATAAAGGTATCATGACTATTAATATAACACATTAGGTCAATTAACTGTCACATAATCCTACAACAAGAAATCATGGTATAGTTAGGCAATGTTAAAATGCTGGCTTTTGAGTTTCCAATGCCAAGCAGATGAACTATGAAAAAAACATCCATTATATGAGAGAATGCTAAATAAGAGCAGAATCTCCAACTGCAAAAATAAAAAAGCCATGTCTCAGAATCAGCTTTGACTCTGAGGAGCACACATTTTGTGTCTGTATGCTAGGTAGGAGGGTGTCAATGCCCATTATTCTCCCTTATCATTGGAATCCTTACTTTTCATGGGTAGTGTAGAGTTAGAATGTGAGAGCATGTCCAAAAATGCTTACTGGGTGAAACTGTCCTTTTGTTTCTTAATTTGAGAATGCCTGTAGTTTCTTATATCTCCATTCTTTAAATCCCTATGCTTGTATGACTTTCTTTGTTTCCCCCCCCTCTCTCTCTCTCTCTCTGTGTGTGTGTGTGTGTGTGTGTGTGTGTGTGTGTGCATGTGTGGTCTGAAAGATAGCAGTTAGTCCAGAAGTATCTGATATAGGATCCTCAGAAGTTGAGAGAGTAAGAGGGAGGTATAGGTACTTTCCAGCAGCAGGCAGGGCTTTGTGAGCAGGATATGGGTGTTCCAGATTACTATCAACTATTTCATTAGATTCAGCCAACTCTCCAGTACTTAATGATGTCTATTCCAAGCTTACAAGGCGTAGAGCACCAGGAATTGATTGCAACACGGTGTTGAATCCTGTTTGTTTTGAATGAAAGACTTGAGATGTGACCCCAGATTCCATTGCCAGTTTTTTGCTTGAATGTGGTGAATGTGGGTTAACAGTAACATCTCTATGTCAACTAGAAAGATGTTAACAGTTGATTCAAAGTAAAAACTCTTGCTAATTTGAACGAACATGCCTCATCAAAAGGAAAACATGGCTACACTTAAAGCCTCCATATCCCATCATGGAAGTAGCTAGAAATGATGAGGATGTAGGATCTTAAGATGAGCTGTATCTTTGGTTTAAGCATTGTGGTTTCACAGCTTTTCAGACTTTCCAACTTGATTTCTGCCTAACTGTCGTGGCTTTAGATGTGCAATCAAAGCTCTAGCTTCAGGGAATGGAAACTGGGGTCAATATGTAAAATGAATAAAAAAAATATGCTGCAAATACAACACCAACCAAGAAGATGTAAGGCTCTCCGCTTCAGCTTCAACACCATGTCTACTGTACACTGCCATGTTCACCTTCATCATGACAATAGCCTGAATTCTGAAAAGGTTTCAGTCACCCTAATTATTATTATTTTTTAGAATTGTAATGGCCATAATGTTTCTTCACAGCAATAGTAACCCTGACTAAGACACTCATGATCCACTTCCTTCATATCTAATAATTTTCACTCCATCTCTTTGAAGGAAAGATCTCAGGGCTGGGCGCTTTAAGGAAATTCCCCCAGTTACTCATATATCTTAATATTAAACTCCAGATCTATAATCTCTCACTTTAGTCCAATAAATACTTGTTCTTTGTTATAATTTCAAAAATAAGGATTATTTTTACACTATAAAAATATGAGTAGCTATACACATACCCTACTAATAGTATCATGTGTCTTTGTTTCTCCTTTATATATTATTGCCATATTTCAAATATTACAGTACAACTATCAAAATGAAGAGTAGAGTCAATAAATTCTAAATTGCCACCTCTTTTTCTTTGAATTTAAAAGATCTCCTTAACCTCCTCCATTTGAAAACTTGCACTTCATCTTCTGAAATTGTTTGTAAAAGATTATTTTTGTCCTTATTGGGGCAAGTTTTGTCTTTGAGACAGGTCTTGAGGTTTCAATATCCCATGCAAATACCATTCCATGCATGCATGTGCCATTGTTGAGGTAGGTGTAAATATGAGTACAGGTCCCTCAGAAGGACATGACCGTCTGAAAAAGTTTGTTTCAGAGGGTCCTGTCCCATGGATCTAGAGTTACAGGGAACAGAGAGTTTTCAGACATGAATAGGGTGACTTGGCAGTTCAGTCCTTAACTTTCTGAGAGGAGAGGACAGAAGTGCCACAAAATAACACTGAGAGTTTTTGGAGGGTACTATAACAAACAATATCTGTTGAGAATTCTGGAAAGAAATTTAAACAGGAGGAACACTGCTCACCCAGCATTAACCATGAATCTTAGTAGCAAGTTTTTATTTTCCACCTGCCTTGAATATTTAATCTTGAAAAGAAACTTACTTAACTTTGCAATGTTTGTCAACACAAACAATAACTAGGAAGGAAATGAAAGGTGGTGTGGGCAGGAACATTCCAAACTTTCCAGTTTACCTTGATCAAAGCTAGTCTAAAACCTCCCCCCAAGGCCAACTCCCATTAAGGCTCGCTGCTGTGGCCAAGGCTTCTGCCAGACCACCTGTTTCTGGACTACCTGCTGCATTAGCAAACACCTGCTGAATAACCACCTGCTACCTGATCACCTGCTGCTGGACCACCTGCTGCCCACCAGCATGCTCTAGTTGTCCTTGCTGCTGAGCATTGTCACCCAGTCTCCTGTTCTTCATCATACAGCATTCCTGATGTAGACCACCTGTGGAATGAACCCTGCGAGACCTACCCTAAAGCCTCTGCTATAACTGAGATTAATTGGGACACAAATTATGCTGCCTACATTCCTTCCTGCTTACTATCTCTGAGATGAACACTACTGAAAATCTTCTCTGGAATCTTTGTAATCTCACTTTATCCCATGGAACAATTTGTCCTTTGCTATGTTTACAAAAACAAGATGTTCCTCATTTGCAAGCAAATCTGAATTTGCAAGTAAATAAATAATAAGCCACAATGGTCTTCTGCTCATATTGTTGAACTCATCTATCTATACTTTTATTTCCTCTCTAAGCATTGGACAGACTCTAGCTGTTGACCTCTGAAACACCAGCTTTATATCCTCTGCATCTTCCTCCTAATACAGAAAGGTGGCTTTATGGTCCACAGTCATGAAACTCACTCTCTAATGACTCTTTTTGAAAGAAGAAAAAGCTAGGATACGAGAGTTGAAGTCTCTGGGGCAAAACTCCCAAGCAGTGAGAGAGTAGCTGAGCAAATGTTCTTATTTCTTTATCCTTGACTCCAACTGTGTCCTACCAAAGTCCCAGAGGTCATGAGGAGCTTGGAACCCTGCTACCTCCAGGCCTGTCCTGCTCATTATAGTCCTCTTTGCTAGCATCCCTGTCTACTCTCAGTAACTCTCTATCTAGTTCCTCACAACATGTTCTCCAATTATTTCCTGTATAAACTTGCTTATATATGAGTTTTTGGCCTGGCCTTGTTCTACAGTCTGGACCTGTCTGCTGCTGCTTAGTCCCCCCAAAATTACTAACACTTATATTAATTAATGCTGCTTGTCCTGTGGCTCAGGCATATTGCTAGCTAGCTTTTGTATCATAATTTAATTCATTTTTATTAATCTGTCTTGCTACATTCCCTCTGGCTTACCTACTTTTTTACATTTTGGTTTTGATGTGGCTGGATCATGTTTATACCTGACTTTGTTATATACATACATACATACATACATACATATATACATGCATGCATGCATACATACATACATGTGCTCAGATTTTCGGCCTACTTCTAAGATGCCTTCCCATAGATTGAAACAGTTTTTTTTTTTTTTTTATGATATACACAGTGTACAGAAAGACATCCCACATCACTTTTACTTCGACCTTTAGTATTATGTCTGCTTTTGTGATCATACATCTCTGGACACTCATGGTCCTATTTTCAATATTGCTGCTATTGATCACATTTTTCCTACTATGTGGGGCTTGCCATGTTATAGACATTCATTTTGAATCTGCCTTCTCTCCCCAAATGATAAGTTTATAACACATGTACTTATATTTTCTCTCTAACTTATGCACAATTTTGATTATTTTTGTTGTCATCAATATTTTGGTAAATTAATTTCAATAATCATAGTATTGTATACTCATATTACCAATGGTAGAAATTAGCATCACATAATGGTTAAAAAACATAACATCCATATACGTGTAGATAGCATTTTGCTTTTATTCCACATACTACATTCACCCATCTCCCTTCCACTTCTTTAGTTTGTCTTCTCAATTACATGCATTTTCCCCATTTCATAGCTTTTTCTTTTCCTGTGGTGTATGTATATGCACATACACAATATTGTAAACAAGCGTGTATGTGACGCATTTCTGACAAAGCATTGATATTTGTATTTCTGACATTGGCTAGTTTGGCTTAATGTGACAATTTCTACTTCCACTCATTTTCTTACACTCACTATGGCTGTATTCTTAATGTATAAATAGCTCTCCACTGTATATATGTTTCAAATTACATGTTCATGCATACATGGACTCTATTTCGCCTACCCACGATGCCTACTGAGTAGTACTAAAGAATATATAAATATATATAGGTCTCTCTTGTATTATATTTTTTTATTTCTTTGGACATAAGATCTGAAGCAGTATAGCTAGATCTTCTGATAGTTTTATTTTAGTTTTTGAGGACATTCCATGTTTCCTCTGGCCACAACCATTACTTGCATGGGATCCCAGATGGTAGGGAGTAAAGGAAGCAAGCTGGACACCACTTTCATTGTGTTCTGCTTCCTCCCTGTAAATGTGATTGACCAACAGCTTCAATGTCTTCTTATCTTCACTTCCTACTATGATGGACAATCCCATAATAAATATCCTCCTTTTTCAGGGCTTTTTTCTGATTATTTTATTACAGTAACAGGAAGAGAAGCTCAAATTTGGAAACTTTCAACATCTGAGTTTTACTGTCCTTGCTGTACTATGTCTATACAGCTAACATATTTGTACCTAAGACCTTCAAGACTACCACAATATGTCACCCACCTCTACTATACAGTCCTGTTCTGACTTCCAGCTCCAAGGACTGCCCACTGACATTTGAAGTCTAGAGAGATGGTAGCACTGGAAATTTTCATTCCAAGGGAACATGAATGTCACATGGGCCCTCCTCACGTCTGAAAAAGCAACTTCAAAATCCACAGTCTAAATTTACATAAAGAGGGACACATTTTCCCAAATGATCACTGAGAGTATAAATACATAATTTAGATTAAACTTCAATACATTAGCTTTTTTAATTTAAATTTTGTACATTAGTTAATGTATTTATTTGAGAGGAAGATTGTCCCGCGCCCTGTCTTCGCCCACAAAGAAGAACGCAGTACGCAGTTTGGATCCTTCTGCAGCAGGTTTATTAGAGCTCTAGAAAATGGGAAGACCCCGACCCCTTGCCAGGAGCTGGCTTTTATACTTTCAAGCCCTCGCCTCTTACGTCTCCTCTTTTGGTTGGTTGCGGACTCTCACCTGATATGACGCAGGGTCAGAGGGCTTGGCTCACAGAGTGGAAACTTACCGGGGGACATGCACAGATATGTTGTTTATCGCCTCGGCCGCGCCTTGGTACTAGAAACCGGCACCATCTTGCCTGCTTGACCGCGCTCCCGGCTCCCTACAGAAGATACATACAATGTTTGTTGATTTGAGATACATATACCTATTCCTGAAAACAGAGATTTATCTTAAGAGGGTGCCATTTCCAAGCTAACTTCAAGAGGTGGTGGCATCACGCTACTGTTTCATTTATTTTCTGATGATACAGCATGAACAGTCAATCCTGTGTCTGTGTCCATGTTTTCAGTGTTTACTGTCCCATATTGGTTATTTAGAATTCCACATACCAGGTCCCATACTTTGGACTGAGCACACTAAGACATTGCAAACTTAGAGGGCAAGTTCTTTCACAGACTGAACATGACCTCATTGAGAAACAAGTTCTCAAGAGATTACCCCTGATTGGGGGTTTCACATTAGGCTCTTGCTTGTACAGACTGTAATTAATAGAGAATGTCCTGTTTTTAGAATGTCTTTAGACTAGACTCCTGAACAAAGGACCTTGCCAGAATGCCCTCAAAAGTCTTTGCCATATTTTCCTGCACCCCTCCTATGCACGTCTCCTCCTATGACTCACTGAGATGTCCAGAATACGCAGATTCTTTTTCATTAGATATGACCAAAATGATGCTATTAATATTATAAGACAACATGGAGTTCTTTTGGTATCCAGACATTAATAGCTCATTAAAATGTGTTGTGATGGGGAGGAGAATTAACAGAGTCCTGAGTCAAGGCAGTAAAATTATACAACTGCAGTAAATGTTCCTGTGCTTCTCCTTGCTTGGGTTTATTAAAGAGTTGATTTGCCAGTTCATTCTCTACTGCACAGTCTAGACACCCAAACTTGTTCTAAGCCATGCTCCATATGCATCACATTAACTAGGCCATGTGGTCATCCACTGCTGTCTATCTTCTTTAATAGAACTTAACATACAGGAACATGGAACAGATTAACAGTCTCTACATTTCCATGACTCTGAAGGTAGCACTGGTGTCTGAAATTTATTTTCTACCTTACCTGCAGTATGGTGGTGAGGGTTAGGTTGTTTCAATGGTTCTCTGTGGGTTTTCTATTGTGTGGTTTTACTCCACAGCTCAAGGAAAGAGGTTGCTGGATTTCCTACATATGCACTGAGTAAATGACCTTCAGGTACTCCGATTGACACAGTAGACAGACTATGAGAGTAACCGGGGAAGACACATTTGTTTTCTGATTGTCACTGACAGATTCTAATGGGCACTTTTTGACATTCTCATACTAAGTTGTTTTTGTGAACTTTGATCTACTATCTACCAGCCTACACATGCATATGTATTATCTCCCTGAAGATATGTATAATGAAGAAGCAAGGAAATTATTACTGCTGAAGTTTTATAACTGAGAAACTGGCCTTTTTTCTAGTTGATGCATCATGGATATAAGAACTATGTCAGGGCTGGATGCTGGAGGAAGGATAAACACTTTTCATTGCAGTAACTCATCTCATCCCCTTGCTCATTTACCACTAAGATCTTGCTTTCTGTTTTAACAGTATTTTTTTTTGAGATTCTAATATTATTTCAGAATTTCCCTTTACCTTTCTTCCCTCCAAACCCTTTATCTTTTTCAAATTAATGGCCTTCGTATTACTATGGTTCTTACATGTATGTTTGTATGTATATATACACACAAACACACACACACACACAAGCACAACCTAACCTACTCAGTTTGTTTGATGTTACTTGGGTGTATATTTTCAGGCCTTGCTAATATAACTGCCTAAATATGAACTAAACAAAAATAATGACAATAGACATGTTTAAGTGGACAAAAGAAAAACCCAACCCTACACAAAGAATTATGGGAAACAAAAGAATGCTGATTGTAAGGGTAGTAGCTTTTCCCAGGGAAGAACACTCCAGTTGGTGAGCCAATACTACTAATATCTTCTAAATATACATGTGTACATGCATGTATCCTGATACAAATACAGAGACCTGGACTCTAGAGTCAGCCACATCTACCAGTCTTTTCTATTGTTAAGAGGGATGTAAATATTGATACCCATTGTCCCCTCTGCTTTACATCTCACCCTCTCTCAGTTGCCATTCCTAACTTGCTGTTTATAAATCATTATATTCACATTCACTCTTCTAGTTAAGTGATGCCATCTGGACTGTGATGCTCTACAAACTTACCACTGCCCCTCACCCTTAGTGAGTGAGCTAAGGTCTGCAACAACATCTGCATTAACAAGAGCCAATATAGACAGCACCTGATCCCAAGGCATTCCTGTTCTCAGTCTAATTGTCTTTCTGTGCTCACCTGACCTATTATGCATGAACCATCAGTCTAAAGCACCTGTCTCTTCCAGGGTCACCAGAAGTAATTATAAGAAAGCAAGGATGTGACTACTTACAAGAAGGGAAGAGGTACCACAAAAATGACACTGACACATGTGGGACCGGGCATAGAATGTCAGGTGACAGCTCTCTTGGAAGAAATTAAAACAACAAAAAAAAGTCACTTTAGGAAATGGTTCAGCAGGCAATGAGCCCCAACATGGCAGGAAGGAAATTATGTTTTCTACTCACCTTAAATATGTAATCGGGAAAATAAACTTGCCTAATATGATAATCACCTATTTATTCACATAACAATAACAAAGAAAAATGCTGCATGTGAGGACAGCAGCCCCTCAGCAGGATATAAAAGGGGATGTGGACAGGGAGACTACCACTTTCAAACCTTCCAAGCCACCTTCTTGTAAACTCACCCAGAACCTCCACCTCCAACACCATGGTCAACTCCTGCTGTGGCTCTGTCTGCTCTGAGGAGGCCTGTGGCCAAGGCTGTTGCCAGCCCAGCTGCTGCCAGACCACCTGCTGCAGGCCCACCTGCTGTCGCCCCAGCTGTTGCATTTCTAGTTGCTGCAGGCCTTCCTGCTGCCGCCCCAGCTGCTGTGTGTCCAGCTGCTGCAGGCCCCAGTGCTGCATCTCCAGCTGCTGCCGCCCCAGCTGCTGTGTGTCCAGCTGTTGCAGACCCAGCTGCTGCCAGTCTGTGTGCTGCCAGCCCACCTGCTGCCGCCCCAGCTGTTGTATTTCTAGTTGCTGCAGGCCTTCCTGCTGCCGCCCCAGCTGCTGTGTGTCCAGCTGCTGCAGGCCCCAGTGCTGCATCTCCAGCTGCTGCCGCCCCAGCTGCTGTGTGTCCAGCTGTTGCAGACCCAGCTGCTGCCAGTCTGTGTGCTGCCAGCCTACCTGCTGTCGCCCCAGCTGCTGCAGGCCTTCCTGCTGCCGCCCCAGCTGCTGTAGGCCTTCCTGCTGCCGCCCCAGCTGCTGTGTGTCCAGCTGCTGCAGGCCCCAGTGCTGCATCTCCAGCTGCTGCCGCCCCATCTGTTGCCAGACCACCTGCTGCCGCCCAGCATGCTCTAGTGGTTCTTGCTGCTGAGCACCTCACCACAGTCTCCTGCTCTTTATCACCCAGAATTGCAGATGTAGACCACGTACACCCAGAGAGGTCTATCAAAGCCTCTCTTTGAACTTGATTTAGGCCTCAATATGCACTCAATCTGTCACTTTTTCTAACCAGATCTCTCTCTCTCTCTCTCTCTCTCTCTCTCTCTCTCTCTCTCTCTCTCTTTCAACAAATTTGGACTTTTCTCTCTAATCTAACATGTTATTCTCACTCTGTTGTTTAATTTTAGTCCTATTTCTATAATAGAAGTATGTCTATTTATTAAATAAATCTGAATTTGAGACATCCAAATGTAAATGCATCATATCTCCTCATTTTCCCTTACTTTTTCGTAGCTGTTAACATTTTTTTTTTTTAGTTTCTCCTAAAATAAGAAAAAGTCCATAGCAGATTAATTTACCTGCACCCTCTGTTTTTTTCTGTGCGCCTGCTGTAAAGCAGAAAGGTGTTTTCTTAGAGGAGCCATATGGTTCTCTCTACTGGAGCTCTCTCTGTCGGAGCGAGAAGGTCCGGGCAGGAGAGCTGAGTCCTGAGACCCAAAACAAGCAGCAGAAGAAAGTTTTTAATGAATGCTATCATTCGCACTAACTCACTGAACATGTCTCACTTCCGTGTTCTCGGGTGGGGATGGAAGCCTGCCCCATTCAGTAGTGTCCAGCTCCATGTGCTCTGCACTGTAGTGATGTATATTTAATAAAATTAATCTGAAATATTAGAGCAAGCACACTACCAACCCAGGTCAAAAAGGGGCGACTCACCCCTTTAATCTGGTAAGCCAGATGCTGCCCAAGATGTAATGAAACACAGGTAAAGCCACTAGCCATGTGGTAAGATATAGATTAAGTGAAAAGGGTTGAGTTAAGTTGTAAGAACTAGCTGGTAATGAGCCTAAGCCATAAACCAAACAGTTCCTTTATTATCCAATGGTAACTCACTGCATACAGGAAGACATCTCACATCACGACACTGACTTCTTTTCCATCCTAGATCATTTCTCAAGTGAAGTTCCTCATCTCAGAGGTCCCTCATCATCCTCGTCTCGGTGTTGCTGGCCTTTTGCACATTTTCACATAACATGGGTGGTCACCATGGATTGTGTGACATTTAGATGGCTTTCTGCTTACCTGCAAATCTTCTTACATTTTTCTCTTTCTTTACCAGTTTTGCACCATTATCTTAACTATTAATCTATCTTATTTATTTATCAATTCATTTGTCCATTTTGTCCACTGACTGTATCTGAGTCCTAGAGAGTAGTGCCCATGTCAGTAACACAAGAGATGTGTTTAAAGGGGAGCCACGTCAAGGTATGTGAACTATGTGAGACTCACTAAAGCACAACTGGATATACAGATTTTTTTTTTCCCAAAAGAAAAGTCTCATAAGAACTTGAACTCAATCTGGTAGACAGTCATGAAAGCAAGTCAAATTCCTCAAAACTGCTAAGCCCAAATCTGAAAGCAGTGAAGCCCACCTTCCTGATCGCCAGCAGGCTCTGGGTTATAAATGCTTCTCCTGGAGACAAAGTGGCTCAAACTAGCTCTGCTGCTCGATGTCACTACCTTAGCCTTCCAGAGTGGTGCATAGATAGTACATACCTCCTACTGATGGCACTTCCATCTGTTGAGAACATTACCCAGAGAGGAGAAAAACACTTGCCTTGTGTATCACAATAGCAATGAGGAAAAGGCATCTTCTTGGATTCTTTGCACACATCAAAGTAGAGAGAAAGAGAGAGGAATAGAGAAAGAGGGGATGAAGTTGGAAATTTATTTAGGGAGGCGGGAAGTATCAGGGAAGACTTGGGAGAGGGGAAAGTATATGTTCAAAATATATTGGATGAAAATATCTTTAAAAATAAAAACAAAGCATCAAAAAGCAGTGTTTGAGAGATAGAGAGAGAACAGGATATTTTCTTAACACTAACATCACAGATAAATTGCTTGCCAGTGTTTAAGAATAATGAAAATGATACCAGATCTTTGTAGCGGGAAATCAGGAACTGTAAATGTGAACGATCGCGTCATAGAAATAGAGACGAGCTAGGCGTGGTTAACTGAAAAAGATTCCAAAAGTAGACCTTCGAGGGAGGGGACCAGGACAAGAAGTCGTCATTCTCTCACGAGAGTTCCCCGACCGAGTGTGCAGTTCGCTCCAGCTGCCCGAGAGTTCGAACATATGGCGTAGAGATAAAAAATCTTCTTTAAAAAGGCTCCGACACACTACAACCTCATCCTGTCATCTTCTCCTAAAACCGACTCTATTTTGTAAGCTATTTTCACCAAATAAACCCTGTTTAAAACATATCTCAGGGCGAGTTTTTACCGCGATAGATCTTATCTTTACTATTTGGCAAAATCCATTCCAGTGGCACAGATGTTATTAACATTACACATGCATTCTTTAGTATCCTCATTACTCAAAAATGACCTTAACTATCAAGACCTTTTTCTTTTGCCCCACAAAATGCCACAACAATGGGCGTCATTCCCACTGGTTAGCCAAAAAAGATATATAATAAGAAATAAATCTACACCATTACCAGTATGACAGAGGATATAGACAGAGAAGGAAAGGGCTGTAGTCTCACACAAACACAGAGACCCACGTGGCAAGCCTCTGAGAGGGAGATGGAAACAGCACAATCCAGAAGCACTCTGAACCAAATATGAGTCAGGAGAAGACCAGATCAGTAGAATTTATTACAACTGTACAAGAAAATGATGTTCTAATAAATTAAGCCATTAAGTAGGTAAATGCTATTCAAACTGATAATTACTCATCTAGGCAGGAAATAAAAAATAAGAGAAGCATATTCGCATGGTGCATAAGAGGCTGTGGTAGAGAAGCTGTCTAAGATTCAGAACTTTTTTGGAAACCCTCCTGGGGTGCAGCCTCTGGCGCTGTGGTCAGCTCCTATTATGGCTGTCTTCTCATTGCAGGACTGTAGCCAAGGCTGCTACCAGCCCAGCTGCTATATCTCCAGCTGCTGTCAACCCACCTGTGTTGCTAAGGCTCCAGCAGGTGTGGCCAACTCTTCTGTTATACCACATACCATCCCTTAACCTATGTCATCCGCACCAGCCACCACTCTGTACTGATTTCTGTTTGGAATATTTGTCACACCATTAACATTTTTCTCTAGTCACTTTATAAGATGCATTGTAACTTCCCAGTGACTGGAGAAATACTCTCTGCTGTTATGCCCTCTTTAATGGAACATGAAGAACTGAATTCAGTTCCTATGAATTCAAGAGTAAATACAAATAGTATTTTAAACCCAGCTGAGCATGTCTATTTTTAAGCAAGACATATCTGCATTCTGAATGCTAGCTAATTATGATGATCTCATAAAAGATTATTTCCACAAGATGTTAATTAAGAGCTATTTTCCATCTTATTAAAATCTCCTAATGGGTTGAGTATTTTGCCGTGTGTGTGTGTGTGTGTGTGTGTGTGTGTGCGCGCACATGTGTTTATCTGTCACTTCATACTATTTTTCTCACCACCAATGTAGAAGAGCATGCGTAGGAAGAGGGGAGCTTTATTCTTGTCATCTGGGCTGGAGTCAGGACAGCCCGGGGTATTTGCAGTGTGACACAAAAGAGACTATTGACATCTTCAGGTCTCAGACTGTCTCTGTAAGTGATGGATGATGCATTATCCCTTCCAAAGATTAAAAGACCTAACCCATGTCATATATGTATTGGCATATAATATAGGCTCTTCATATATGTATTGTTTTGTTATTAAAAAATATTATCTTTGCATAGCATTCTCCTTGATAAATACCAGGGAAATATCTATCACTCATTGATTTTCCTGTATAACTTAAAATGAAGCATCAGTCTGTATCCCCAGGGCCCTTTAAGGATTGCAGTGAATTCAAAATCTTGAAGTTATCTATGTTTCACCAGACAATATTTCATGTTCCTGTATGCTCTACCATTGGTTGCACAAATTGTGAGCCTCTTTCCTTGCATTCTCCCTTCTTTCTTTCCTTCCCCTCTAAACACATAACACTTATTCAGAATTCAACATGTAATTCTTAACCCAAAATCTCTGGAAATGTATGAGCTTTATGACAATTTCCTTTTAAAAATTAAAAGCAGATGCTCCCAACTCTAGCGCCTCCAGAGAGAGATGCAGTTATTGCTTTAGTGACCATGCTACTGAGGCCTCTGAACTTTCTTGCTCACCCATTGTCTCATAGTGAGCTCTCCTCACTTCCTTTGTCTTTCTTAGGATGACCTGGAATGGGCATTTCTTGGACATTTCAGTTTTCTTTTTCTTACCACCAAAACACAAAATGATCATCCTTATCTTCGAGAACCCTTTAGAGCATGTACAAAAATCCTTTGTTTCCATCAATGCAAGGATTTATAAATGTTAGTTAATAAAAAATGTATTAAAACATTTTAAGTTCAGAAGTTTCTGTCCATTATATAATTGGTAATATCATATATATACATATAAACAACAAATGAAACTGAGTCAATTTTATTTTATTTTATTTTCATCTTTAGCTTAAATGTAAAGGCATCATTTCCCCATCCCTTTCCTTCTCTCCAAATCCTTCCACATCGTCAAACTCTTTCTCAAACCGATGGCCTCTTTTTCTTTATTATTATTCTCAGGTGTGTAGCGGTGTGTAAATATATAAATACAACCTGCTGGGTTCACTTATTGTTGCTGTTGGCCACAGCAGCTTCACCTAAATGCATAGTGAATAAGATGGTAACTACACTTAGCACTTATTTTGTTTAATCTTTCATTCTAAATATGTACAGTTGAGGCTGTTCAAGTCCATCTGGATAATAAATAGTAAGTTACAAAGAATTATAGGGGCAACAAAAGATGTTGAGATCAATGGTTTTAAAAAAGGATTTTAATCCTCTACAAATCTTTCTCAGTCAGTGTGGCCAGAATGAAAAAAGACAGTTCCTGAGGTTCAGCAGACAGTTCTCCATAAATAAACAAGGTGGCTTCTATGGTTACTTCACTAGACCTAATGTGTAAGACTTGATGAGAATCTTAAACATAGAAAATTTCTTTGTCAGTAGAGTCTGGCCAGGGGCTAGTCACATTCTCAAGGCAAGGATCTTACTATGTTTATTATTTTGTCCCATGCATGTTTGAGTTCACTAGCATATTACCATAATAGCAGTCAGAATTTGAGAACCATTATAAGCAAATTAATTCAATTGCTGTGGTACTGTTATGTAAAAAAATCATTAGCAGATTGAAAAATCAAATCCAGAATATATATATACATATATATAATATATATTACTATATAGCATATATATATGTTACTATTTTTGAAGGTAGCTGTAATAATTAGTTTTAACTGTCAACTTTATACATTCTAGAATCATCTAGGAAGACAGTTTCCATGAAGGATTATCCAGGTCAGTTTGGCCATTGAGCATGTCTGAGGGAGGGAGATGGTCTTGGTTGTATTAACTAAGGCAGGAGAGCTACCCACTGAGCAATCTACTAGCCTTTAAGTAACTTTTTAGGCCTGAATTCTTGTAGCCACTGTTGAAAGTGGCACTTCTCTGAAATCCTGGTATCTGATGTAAACCCTATGAATGTGATTTCTGTGTGAGCATATATAAAATTGGGGATGGGTCTTATATTTATCTTATTGTTGCTAAAAATTAAAGCAATTACAAAAACTTTTAGAACATATGAAAGTAGTCTGGCAAAATGTCAATAAGGTATAACAATGATATATCTTACTATTCCAGAAAAAATTATTTAAAACTATTGAGTATATTAGTCTAGCTCAGCCTGGAGGGCCACTCTAAAGACAGATCTCAGTCCTAGAAGGCTCTGCAGGCATTAAAGTACTGAGTCATGCTTAACCATTTCACGGTGCATCAGGATGCTGAGACTGACCACATCTTAGAATGTCTATGAATTTCACTAGCTCAAGAGGCACCTAGAATGTTCACATGGATCACGAGCATCCTGAATTCTCACATTTGAAAGGAGACCTCACTTCCTCTTTTCATTCCAGTGTGCACCTGCCAGACCAGCATTTATCTCATGTGAATTCCAGCTCCATGAGGAGCCCCTCTGAAATCTGAAGTACAGACAACGAGTCTGCCATGTCATATGACAAGCAGAGACTGAGGTCATATAATATGGCAACTGAGGGGAAATGCAAGAGATGATTCATAGGGGAAACACCAGGAAACGTGAAAAAATAGAAATAATTAGTTTCTACATATTGGTAGTTTCTACTTGAAAACTACAACATACTAATTTGCATTTGTACCATGGAAACAAAAACAAGGAAATAGTATTTTCATAATTAGAGAAGCAACTTAGCTAAGTATAAAAGGAGGGATGCAGCAAGGAGAATCCAAACAGTGAAACTCTCTCACTTGTAAACCCACCCAGAACCTCCACCTCCATCATGGTCAACTCCTGCTGTGGCTCTGTCTGCTCTGAGGAGGGCTGTGGCCAAGGCTGCTGCCAGCCCAGCTGCTGCAGGCCCACCTGCTGCCGCCCCAGCTGCTGTGTGTCCAGCTGCTGCAGACCCAGCTGCTGTGTGTCCAGCTGCTGCAGACCCAGCTGCTGCGTGTCCAGCTGCTGCAGACCCAGCTGCTGTCAGTCTGTGTGCTGTCAGCCCACCTGCTGTCGCCCCAGCTGCTGCATCTCCAGCTGCTGCAGGCCTTCCTGTGGTAGTTCCAGCTGCTGCAGCCCCTGCTGCCAACCCTGCTGCCAGCCCTGCTGCCGTCCCTGCTGCCGCCCCTGCTGCTGCCTGCGTCCAGTCTGTGGTCAAGTCGGCTGCCAGACCACTTGCTACCGCCCCACCTGTGTCATCTCCACCTGCCCCCGCCCCATGTGCTGTGCCACCCCTTGCTGCTAAAACCTTCCTTTCCCAAATACACCCATCTTTCCATCTCCTTTGTTATGAAAATAGACTTTGTGAGCCTCATAGCCAACTTAAGAGAGGACATTCCTATCAATTGTGTGTCCATATCCCAGACTCAGAAAAGCTGCCTCTGTTGACTTCTACTTAGTCTCAGGCCAAAGTATGAAATTGGAGGTTAAAAAATTTAACATAGAGAGAGGTGGGAGTGGATCCCGAAGGAGTTAGGGGAAGGAGTGGACGTGTTAATGTGATTTTAAAAAAATGTATGAAGTTTTCAAATAAATAACACAAAAATTTTTAAAAGAAATTAGTAAGAGTCCTGGTCTTCTCAACTCAGCACCTGCAGAATCAGATTATACCTTTAAAGCTGAAAGTCTCAAGGTGCCATTTTTCCCACAAACTATGACATTTCTGTACCTTATGGCTGCTACTTCTAAATAAAACATATTTAATTGAAATAGAAACACAATTTTCCCCTTGTCTGTTCTTTATCACAGCTGTCTTCAGTTAGTAGAAACTGTATTCAAAGCACTACACCGAAGTTTCCTGACCCTGCTCTCATTATTTCAGATAATTTCCAACACAATGAGTCAAAAATTAGGAAAAAAAAAAAAAGGTAATAAGTACAGTCAGTTGCAGTGGATTCATGAGCACATCAATCTGCCATGGCCAGAAAACATTGGCTTTTACAGACTGTCCACTCTCTTTTTCATGATCTTTCCTGAGCAGTGTGCATGTGTGGGGAATCCTGTGTGTGTGTGTGTGTGTGTGTGTGTGTGTGTGTGTGTGTGTGTGTGTACACACATGCATGTATGATAAAATGTCCAGTTTAGGCTTCAGTTATCTCCAGTCACCTCTTACTTTGATGGTTGTGAGTCTGCATTAACTGCCATGTCTATTGAAAAGAGAAGCTTTTTTGATGAGGGCTGAGAGATGCCTACTTTCTTCAGAGGCCCCGCTGCTGCTAAGTTGTCTATGTTACAAGAAATAACCTACTCCTGCTCATGCAGCCAGGCCTCAGTAGATCATATCCATGGACAAAAGCATGGAAGAAGGAGGAGCTAGGGCTAATGAGAAGGATGCTTGGGTCTGAGGAGGGGTTGAGACTGGGTGACAGGAAATGAGAAAAACTAAAACCCCTATACACAGGAATGGAAGTGTCAAAGAAGAAAAATTAAACAAAGTGCAGCTAGAGAGATGGCTCAGCAGTGAAGAGCACTGACTGCTCTTCCAGAGGTCCAGGGTTCAATTCCCAGCACCCACATGGCAGCTCATACCTGTCTGTAACTCAAGTTCCAGAGGATCTGATACCTTCACACAAACATAAGTGCAGGTCAATATCAATAAACATAAATAATTAGATTATATGTAAAAATAAAAGGAAAAGAAAAAAGTGAAAGAATACTTTAAGACATTCTGTACCAAGTATTCAAAGGGCATCCAGCTTTTCATAGTAATCCATTAAAACACTTCCAAGGCTGTCATCTCTTTGAATATCTGCCTGGAATTCAAAATAAGTGAAGTGTTAAGAACACATGGAGTAAAATCCTTTTTAAAAATTCAAATGCATCCTGGGTTTTTTGTTTTTCCATATGAAACTTAATATTGTCCCTTCAATATTTGTAAAGAATTGTATTGGAATTTTGATGGAGATTGCATTAAACCTGTAGATTGCTTTTGGTAGGATGGCCATTTTTACTATGTTAATCATATTGATTATGGAGATCTTTATGTCTTCTGATATCTTCTTCAATTTCTTTCTTCAAAGGCTTGAAGTTTTGTTATACAAGTCTTTCACTTGCTTGGTTAGGGTTATCCCCAAGATATTTTATATTTTTGTGGCTATTGTAAAGGGTGCTGTTTCCCTGAGTTCTTTCTCAGTCTGCCATTTATATGTAGAAAGGCTACTGATTTTTTTTTACATAATCTTGTATCCAGCCATATTGCTGAAGGTACTTATCAGCTCTAGAAATTTTCTGGTAAAATATTTTGGTTCAATTATATATACTATCATAACATCTGCATATATGATACTTTGACTTTTTCCTTTTCACTTTGTATCACCTAGATCTCCTTCACTTGTCTTACTGCTCTATCTAAAATTTTAAGTACTATATAGAATATATATATTGAATAAATATGTATATATACATACATACATATATATATATATATATATATATATATATACAGAGAGAGAGAGAGAGAGAGAGAGAGAGAGCAACCTTGTCTTAATCCTGATTTAGTAGAATTGCTCTGGGTTTCTCTCCATTCAATTGGATGTTAGCTGTCAGCTTGCTGTATATTTTCTTTATTATATTTAGATTTTCCCTTGTATCCTCAATCTCTCCAAGATATTTATCATGAAGGAGTGTTGGATTTTAACAAAGGACTTTTTGGCATCTAATAAAATGATCATATGCCTTTAATTCTTTCAGTTTGTTTATACAGTGTTTAGACATTGGCTGATTTTCATGTTTAACCATCCTACATCTCTGAGAACCATCCTTGATCACAATATATGATCTTTTTTATGTGTTCTTAGGTTCATTTTGCAAGTATTTTGTTGAATATTTTTGTATCTATGTCCACAAGGTAAATTGGTTTGTAATTCTCTATCTTTGTTTAGTCTGTGTGATTTGGGATCAGGGTGACTGTTTTCTCATCAAATGAATTTGGCAATGTTCTTTCTGTTTCTATTATGTGGAATAATTTGAAGAGGTATTGGCATTAACTCTTCTTTTAAAGTCTAGTAGAATTCTGCACTAAAACTGCTAAAATTCCCTGTCTGGTCCTGGGTTTTGGGGGAGGTGGGTGGAAAGACTTTTAATGACTGTTCCTATTTTCTTTTTTTCTTTCTTTCTTTCTTTTTATTATTATGAATAAAGAAGTCACATTTTCTATCCTTGCATATCCTTATTCAAGGTCCCTTCCTCCTCCCACCACATCAGGTCATTCTCTCTTCTCCACATCTCCCCATCGCCGCCATGGGCAAGACTGTTCCTATTTTCTTAAGAATTATAAATCATTTAAGCTGGTAGTCTGGTTTGATTTAATGTTGGTAAGTGATATCTATTAAAAAAATTATCTTTTTTTTTAGATTTTCCAATTTTGCTGAGTTCAGGTTTTTAAAATATGACCTAATGGTTCTTTGTATTTCCTAGGTATCTGTTGTTATACCTCCTATGTTGTTTCTGGTTTTGTTAATTTGGATATTCTTTCTCCCTGTGCTCTACTTAGTTTGGGTAAGAATTTGTCTATCTTGTTGGTCTTCCCACAGAACCAACTCTTTGTTTCATTGATTAATTGTATAGATCTGTTTCTATTTTATTGATTTCTGCCCTTACTTTATTTCCTTCTATCTACTCCTCTTGGGTGTGCACACTTTCTTTTGTTCTAGAGCTTTCAGGTTTATTTTTAAGTTGCTAGTATGAGATCTCTCAAAATGTTATGTAGGCACTTAGTGCTATGATTCTTCCTCTGAGTGCTTCTTTCATTGCATCCCCTAAGATTGGGTATGCTGTACAGTCATTTTCATTGAATTCTAGGAAGTCTTAATTTCTTCATTTCTGTCTTGATCCAGTAGTCATTCAATAGACATTTTACTCCCAGTTTCTTTTATACTTTTAAACTTTTACTTTTGAAAAAAAAATCAAATTTACTGAACAATTACAATAATAATGTGAAGAATTCTTCATACCATGCTGCTTTCTCCAAGATTAATCATTTTGCAACACCTGATTTCTACCTAGACAGACTCATAAGACATGTAAATAGGTGGATAGATTGATAGGTGGATGAATGGATGGCAACATGAATGGATGGATAAAAAGAGAGAGGGAAGAAATGATGAAATGAATGAAGAAACAAAGGCTAATGACTGTAGAATTAGACATATTACACATGGAGATAGACAGACAGACAGACAGATCCTAACTAGGGACATATTTATATAACTACAATACAGATATAAAATTAAATTACGTGTTCTACAATCTTGTTATCTATAGTCTAATGTGCATTTCATATCCAAATGTCAATATCACTCTATAGAGGAATTTCTATTTATATATTATATTTAGATACTGAATCTCTTTGATTTTCTTAAATCTTAAATATTTCCTCAACCTGGCACTATATTAGAAGATGCTGGCAGTGCTAAGGAGGGTCATCCAGTCATTATGTGCAGAATGCCTTAGCCTTTGTTTATCTTATGTTTCCTTATAGCTATAGTCAGATTATGTCTTTGACAGAAATAATAAATGAGGTGTCTTATCAAAGTGTACTGAATTTAGTGTGTGTGTGTGTGTGTGTGTGTGTGTGTGTGAGAGAGAGAGAGAGAGAGAGAGAGAGAGAGAGAGAGAAAGAGCATCTGTGCATGCATGCACGTGTGCATTCATGTGTGTATAGATGCAAATGTATGCTCATGTTTTTGGAGACCAGAAGATGACCTTGAATATTGTGCCTTTGGCACTGTCTATCACTTTGATTTTGAGACAAAACCATTCACTGCCCTGACTGGCTGGCAAGGGTTTCACCTGTCTCTGCCTCCAGAAGGCTGAGGTGACAAGTACGTGCCACTGTGCTTGGAATGCTTTCTGGGGGTTAAACTTGGATCTTGACACCAGCAGAGCAAGCACTGAGCCATCTTTACAGCCCAAAAGCCAGTTCTGATCCCCAGATTGGGAGTTCTTTCACAGCAAGTTAATATTTTTCCATTTTGAAATTGATAAATAAATAATAGAACAATATTTTGAAATATACAAATATCATGTTCCCAGTCAAACTTTTATCCAAACATTAAAATGAGGATTCATTGAGATTTCTCTGACCATTTTTTTTATAATGATGGATATAGAGAATCTATAACTCCCTTACTCCTTTCCCATTCAAGAAATCCCATTTTTCTGTTGTGGAGAGCTTCTGGCCTTCTATTTTTCTACTTAGTATAGACTGATCACTCTTATTTTACTTGGTGTGTTGAGATCCTTTGCTGTCGTTTTTTGTTTTGATGTTTATGTTGTCCAAAACTGGGACAGTGAGAGTCCCTTCAAGGTGGCACCAAATAACTTCTCATATTTAATACACTGAGTCATTAGTGACACCTTGAAGCTGGATAAAGGAAGGATCATTTCTACTGCATATCTTGGGGGAGTGTGGACAGCCCACCGTCTAATGAGCATCCATTACTCACAAACAAGTTTCTCTTCCTCATAGTTCACAGGGAGATATCTCACAATGATAAGCTCCCCACCCCCTACCACCCCATTAGGAATATCATTATGCTCCCCTTTGACATCAAAAGAGATGTGAGCATCATGAGACATATTAATCTAAATAGCATCATTAGTGATACACAAATCACAAGCATAACTGGTACCCGAACCCACAGGATAAACAGGGAGCACAAACAAGGAAACAGGGGAGGCACTTCTGTAACAAAAACCAGATTAGGCAATCTTAATACACAAGGAAAAGGAAATTATAGTTTTCTTCATCTTCAGGTATTTACAAAGGAAAACCAATTACCTGATTTAATGACACCTATTTCTTCAGGGAAAGAAAAACAACTTTGAAATACTCCAGGTTGTGGTCACAACCCCCTTAGCAGAATATAAAAGGGGTTGTGACCTTCACAAGGACATTTTCAGATTCTGTACCCTGTTCACTCCATTACTAATCAGAACCTCCACCTCCGACACAATGGTCAGTTCTTGTTGTGGCTCTGTCTGCTCTGAAGAAGGCTGTGGCCAAGGATGCTGCCGCCCCAGCTGTTGTCGCCCCAGCTGCTGTGTGTCCAGCTGCTGCAGACCCAGCTGCTGCCAGACCACCTGCTGCAGGACCACCTGCTGCCGTCCCAGCTGCTGCATCTCCAGTTCCTGCCAACCTTCCTGTGGTAGCTCTAGCTGCTGCCAGCCCACCTGCTGCCGCCCCAGCTGCTGCATCTCCAGCTGCTGCAGACCCAGCTGCTGCCAGTCTGTGTGCTGTCAGCCCACCTGCTGCCGCCCCAGCTGCTGCATCTCCAGCTGCTGCAGGCCTTCCTGTGGTAGTTCCAGCTGCTGCAGCCCCTGCTGCCAACCCTGCTGCCGCCCCTGTTGCCAGCCCTGCTGCCGCCCCTGTTGCCGCCCCTGCTGCTGCCTGCGTCCAGTCTGTGGTCAGGTCGGCTGCCAGACCACTTGCTACCGCCCAACCTGTGTTATCTCCACCTGCCCCCGCCCCATGTGTTGTGCCATCCCTTGCTGCTGAGACCCTTTTCAAGGGTCCACTTCCCTCTCAATAGGCTCAAATCTTTTCTATATGTGTTTCAACTTGGAACACATGGAGTGGGTTGATGTTGTGAAATTCAGCTTCTTGCATCCAATGAAACAAATTTTACTCAATCAGTAAACAACTGGGAAAAAATCAAAACAGCAACAACAAAAAAACCTTCTTCATATTATCTCTATGCTACTTTGCACTTAGACTAATCTTCTTCTGTACTAAAGGAACTCTGCAATAAAAATTCAGTGTGACTACTCTTGTAAGATGGCACCCACTCTTCTTAAGCAAGTGTGTTTGGGGGTTGGAAGATGGTTCTGTCAGAAAAGCACTTACTGCACAAGTGTGGGAACCTGAATTCTATCACCAGAATCCATGTAAAACTCCATGTGCAATGGCACACACTCATAAATTCCGTACTGAGGAGACAGCAAGTGAATCCCTTGGGCTCCTGGGATGCCAGGTTAGACTAACTGGTGAACCATAGGCCCCAGGGAGAGACTCTGTCTCAAAAACTAAAGTGGACAAACCTTGCTGAATGATTTCACAGGTTAACCTTTGACCTACCCTAACACATACACACGCGCATGCACACACATGCACACATACCATAGCACATACCACACATCAATATACACACATAAACAAACAAACACAGAGAGAGAGAGCAAAAGTGTGTGTATGTGTGTGTGTGTGTGAAAATGAGAGAGAGAGAGAGCAAGTGTATTTCACCTACAGAGCACACAAAAAAATTTTCTTGCTTTTCAGGTTCCATTAGTCACTGGCTAACTTTTCCCCAGTGTCTTACTATTTCATGGACAAACTACTTAGCACTGTGAATCTATTTTAGGAAAGAGGAAAGCTGTGAAAAGCAGCAATGCTTATAGAACCTCATGAATGTAAGAGCACAAACAACACAGTGGGTGCTCACACTTCACACCAGAGAGCTTGCATCTATGGGATCCAGATGCCGCCACAAGCCTGAAATGCTTCTGTCTCCATGGAGAGTAGGGCTACAGGTTAAGAACAATGCACATTGACACCTATGAATAAAGATGCGAGGATGAAACTCGGTAGTTTGCATACTAACCTGGTATCTTAATTGGAAAATGATATAGCAACATATATTAAAATGTACTTGAAATAGAGTAGTACTTCACCTACAATTCACCTTTTCTTTTAATAGAAAGTTTGAAGAATTCTGAATATCCAGAAGACAGAATCATATGTAAGAGGGAAGGGTATATCCAGTGAGGAAAAAAGATGAGCAAAATGCTGTCTTCTGTGAACTCTGGCCAGCTGCAGGCTGCATATCCATATCAGAAAAGTCCCACAAAGCTCCTGGCAATATGTCCCTTTGACATGTGGGTCTGCTAAAAGTGAGTCTGCTGCCATTGACCCTCTCAGATTCCAGGCTCTTTGAATACTCAATCAAAGACAATGTATTGAGTGTTTCCAAAATAGCCGCTGTTATGCTGAGGTCTAATATGCACAAGACTCTGCGCTTAAAAGACCATACCATAATGGAGTTTCTCATTAAAGTATCTGATGTGTTCCTTTTCAAATGTTTTTTCAGGGAATGGAGAGATGGCTCAATGGTTAAGAGCATAGGCTGCTCTTCTGGAAGATTAGTGTTTGAGTCCCAGCATCAAATGGTGACTCACAGCTGACTGTAACTCCAATTGCAAAGAATCCAACACCTTCTTCTGGCCTCACTGAGTACCATGTACACACATGGTACATAGATGTAAATGCTGACAAAACACCACATACAGAAATTAAAATAAAATATTAAAAAAAAAAAATAAAACCTTTTTCCTCTTCAGTTTGCATATAGTATTTTTGCTTGTAATTTTATTCATATGAATGAAACTGAGCTTCAGAGTTACACTTTAGATGAAAAATGGGAATTTTTTTTCAAAAGTGTATTTTTATTAATAATGTATCCTATCTTTCCATTCTAAAGAGCATCTGAAATCTTGTACTTTGTAAAGAAAACCAGAAGTGGAGGCCCACAGATGAGCGACAAAATGCAAATAAACCCTCAGCTATTCATTTAGGATAAAAACTAAATGAGCTGAATCTAACCCAAAAGGCATTGCATAAGACAAAGTGAAACCTGTTATTATGCTGATGGTGACATAAATACATAAGTATAGAGCAAAATTTCAACTCAGAAACTCTAGGGCAATAGATCTCAACCTGCGATTGGCAACCTATTTAGGGGGTGTCAGATGATCCCCTTACAGAGTTCACCCATGACTTTCAGGAAACACAAATGTTTACATTATGATTTATAATAGTAGCAAAGTTATAGTTATGAAGTAGCTATAAAATGATGTTATGGTTGGGGGTAAAAACAACTATGACTAGAGGAACCGTTATTAAAGGGATGCAGCACTAGGAAGGTTGAGATGCTTTAGGAGATAGAAGAAACAGGATGAAAGTCAATATACTGTGCAGCTAAAGATAGAACACACAGGAAAATTGAATCTGAAATAATTCATCTGTAAAGCAGAACTCGTACTTGGCAACAGTCTCCCAACCGAAGTAAAAAAAAAAATCGCCTCCCCAAAAACTTTCTTTCAAATGCAGAGTATCATATTTATAACAAAACATGAAATAACTGTTTTCAGTATTTCTCAGTAAATATTTCTCAGTAAAAGACTAGCTAGATGAGCTATGTTATGTCTGCAAAAATGAGTGTTGGGTAGCTGAGATGCAGTGACAAGTATCTGACGGTGCTACTGTAGAATAAATAATAATATGCCATTGCTATGGTGCATGAAGTGAACCAAAGCAAACTGTAACAAAGTGGGCAAAATGTAAGAGTAATTATCAAACAAAGCTCATAGTAAATATGAACTTGTATTAAAATAATGTGAAGAAAACCTTCAATTTAAAAAAAAGATAAACATTTAAGTTGGTTGATATACTAATTAGTTCTGGTTAATCATTATTCAATATGCACACAAGACAAGAAATTGCACTGTACCTCACAAATATATACATGTGGCATGTGCCGATCAAAAGCAAGTTCTAGCCATAGAGGAGAGAGAGAGGCATGCAGAGAAGAAAGACGGAGCAAGACTTTCTTGCATATGTCTCATTTTGTAAAAATAAATAAATAGATAAGTATTTTGGACCCCAAAAGTAATTTTGATAATTATAAAGAAATTAAAATTTTAAAGAAATTTTAGGACTGTAAGAAGCAAGCATGGGATGTGTAGTGAATTCCAAGTATATTCATTTATTTTCATGATCAAATACCAGGCAAATGCAGTTTAAGGAAGTAGAGTCAGCCTTGCTTACATGAAGGGATGTGGCCCCTTATGGTGGGAAAGACTTGCAGTGAGGCTGTGAAGTTTCTGGTCACATTGACTCTGTAGTCAGGAAGCAGAGAGAGATAGATGCTGGTTCTCTGCTCCCTTTGCTCTGCATGGGACCACAGCCTAAGGGGCATGTCATCCATGTTCAGGGTGGGTCTTCCCTGCTTTGGTTAAGTTTTCCAGAAACTCTTTCTTTGATACATTCAGATGTGAGTTTCCATGGAGATTCTAAAACCCATCAAGTTGACCATGAGGATAATCCATCAAACCAAGCATGATGATAAGGTGGTAATACACAGTTATAAATACTCACTGAGGGAATTTACAGTCTGGGATCAGACAATTGAACATATTTAGGTCATAGTAATTTGAGCTCAAATGGGGCTCTTACCAGTATAAAGTTAAGCAAAAGGAACAGATGAAATTTCAATAAATTAATAAATTAATGCCTAAGAAAACACTTAGAAGGAAAGAGGGTGAGGCTGCCGATTGACTTAAAGTAAAAGAACTTTCTAGAAAGAAGATGAAGAAGGTACATTCTAAAGAGATGAAATGAGAAAATAAAGGTTTGGAGGTTAATAATATTTCTGCTTTGTGGACTACTGATGTCTGTAACAACTTTAACCCATTTCTGCATGAGCTGTAGTGACCACATGCTTTGTGGGTTCTTTGAAAAGTAAACTTACTACAATAATCACAAAGCATGAATAAGAGGCTGGAGCATGGCCAGCACTCACTAACAATGATGGGCTCTGTGAGCTCTATTGCTACTGAAAAGTACAGGGGATGATTATTTCTTATTTGAATCCTGGTTTTCAGAACCTTCAATTTTTGTCAGACTTTCCTTTTTAACATAGCATACTTCAGAGTTCATAGGACAAAGAGCAAGGCCCACTATACCCTCATTATCCAAGCAGAGTGTCTTGAACCCATAATTATTAAAAGGGTGTCAGGGTCAGGTGTGTCACATTGGACTTTTGTGTATAGAAAGCAGAATCCACTACAAATGCTGGTACCAGAGGACAGATCAAATCCATTCACATTTCATATACCATACATAGAGAGAATTCCTGGCGGATAAGTTTAACTCCTTAAATGAGTCTTTGCCATTGAAAACATTCATATAAAGCTAACCATTTCGGTACAATCTTTACGAGCTATACACACTGTTGTCCCTGATTGTAGAGAAATAACTGCACTGATGAATCAACGTTTACCAGTGAGTTCCAGGCAATAGCTTATGCATATTTGCATAAAAAGGGACAACATTTTGTTAGCCATTCTCAAAATATTAACAGGCAGGCACAGAGTGACACATGTATCATGTGCTAGTCCCAGTTTAGAAGGTACACAAGCAGAAATAGAAACACAACTGTCATTTCACATTCCTTGATCCGGTGAATCATAACAACGTAGAAAAAGAAAATGATGCCTTTTCTGCATACTGGAATATTTAACCTTGCAAACATAATTATTTCTTAATAGCACTAATTAATGTTCTGGTAAGAAAAACAGGGAAAAGAGGTTTGCTCATAGTGGACAGCATTTGCTGAGCAGAGTATAAAAGGGAACATCAACTAGGGGACCTTCAGATTCTCAAAACTCACTTTCTCAGAAACCCACCCAGCACCTCCACTTCCAACACCATGGTCAACTCCTGTTGTGGCTCCGTCTGCTCTGAGGAAGGCTGTGGCCAAGGCTGCTGCCAGCCCAGCTGCTGCCAGACCACCTGCTGCAGGACCACCTGCTGCCGCCCCAGCTGCTGTGTGTCCAGCTGTTGCAGGCCCAGCTGCTGCCAGTCTGTGTGCTGCCAGCCCACCTGCTGCCGCCCCAGCTGCTGTCGCCCCAGCTGCTGTGTATCCAGCTGTTGCAGGCCCAGCTGCTGCCAGTCTGTGTGCTGCCAGCCTACCTGCTGCCGCCCCAGCTGCTGCATCTCCAGCTGCTGCAGGCCTTCCTGTGGTAGTTCCAGCTGCTGCAGCCCCTGCTGCCGCCCCTGCTGCCGCCCCTGCTGCCAGCCCTGCTGCCGCCCCTGCTGCTGCCTGCGTCCAGTCTGTGGTCAGGTCGGCTGTCAGACCACTTGCTACCGCCCCACCTGTGTTATCTCCACCTGCCCCCGCCCCATGTGCTGTGCCATCCCTTGCTGCTGAGCCTCCATTCCCGGACTCAGTTTGTATTTCATCTCTGACCCAATAACTGACCACAGGAACATACAGAATGGGCTCAGCATTGTTTTGTTAAGTCATGTGTTTTATTGGACCCAACAATGGCTATTCTAGCTTGAATCCAAATTCCTCATGAGCACCTCTCTTTCCCATCTACACGTGTACGTGCTCAAACATCACCAGCTGTTGAACTGGCCTGATTAATCAGTCCTTCCTAGGGTCTTCTTCACTTGTAGGTTCAGGTCCCAGAGCTCGAGGATCCACAGGTTGACTGCTGTGTTTCTGGGTTGTTTATCTTTATAGTCTCTGTCTTCATTGTTCAATGAAGATCTTCTTTGGTCACCCTTGTTCCTCTAGTATTCCTGTGTTGTGTCACTGTGTCAAAATAAACCACCACTTTCCCATATAGAGAATCCAGTGTGATTTTATAAGTCTCTATGATTCCTTCTTAATCCTGAAGAACTTGTGTTTTGCCCATACTTGCAGGATGAGTGAAAAGGATTTTTTTGGTGGAAAAAAAAATTTTTTAACTACATTGGTCTGTTTTCACCAACAGTCTCTTTTGGTTTTAGACAACATGGAGAAACTCATGAGAGGCAATCATGAAATTCATTTTAGAACGACTGTAAATCATGTTCTATGGGTCTAGTCTACCACAAAGACAGTAGGGTCTGTGGCTGTGGCTGATGGCAAGTGATTTTTAAATCAATGCAATTTAAATAGGAGCTTCTCTATTAGCATGAATACACTCATTTGCAAACAGAGGAGACATGAAGTTGAAGATGTCTGTATAACATAAAGTAATCAAGTTCCAGGATTCTCCTCTCCATCCAGACGGTTCTGCCATCCCCAGACAGATTCCCTAACTGAGATGTGAAATGGTAGCATCTGGCTTGTCAACTAAAGATCTCAGGTCTCCAAATGTCCCTGAACTCTCTGAAACAGAAATAGTTCTTGTTGCTGCTGCTGCAGAAAAACAGGGTATCTTTCCGCTTAAAGATAAGATGATTCCCAGCCTTGAAAGATAACACAAGACCCTCTCCTCTCGGCCTCTCCTCTTTGCCACACACCAGTCACCTGGTCTCCTACCCTCCCTGACAGCCAATAGCTACAATCCTGTTTTCCCTTTCAATGGTCTTAGACACGAAAGTAAACTCAACCTGCTGCTCTATCTCTAGCCTCAGATTTTTCTTCCCACTGACATGTATCTTTTTTTCCCTTCGGCAGCTGATCTTTTTTGTTAATATATTTTATTTTTACCTTTAAATAAAAATTTACAATTAAATAATCTATTTAATTGGAGATGGTTCCTCCAACTCAAATATCAATAAAGTTATTATTATTTCTCATTAAAAATTTTTCAGACAAAATATGTCGATAATGTTTTTCCTTCCCTTTGCGCCTCTCAGACCCTCCTCACTTCCCTTCCCAGAAAAAAATTTGTGTTCTTCCTCTCTTAAAAAAAAAAAAAAGATGAGAGTTAAAATAAACAAAAAGACTAAAAATAACAAAACAAAATAAAACAAAAAGCCCATAAAAAATGTAGTGCTTATCTAATAACAGCAGAAACATAATTATAAATGTGCTCCTTTCGCTCATCAAGTGAATTGGTAGTTTATTTTCATTTCAATTCATTCTGGAAAATGGGAGTGGAACATGATTATACCTCACTTATTATACATGTCTAATTTCGAAATTTTATGTCGTTCTTTAATTAACTAGTTAATTCTTTACTATTTTTACATTTGTATTGATTTAATTTGTTCTTTGACAATTTCATACATGGATAAAATACATCCTGATTACTCGCACCTCTACCCTCTCTTATGTCCTTCCCACCCCATCAGTCCTCCTCCCTACAAATACTGCTCCCTCGTTTATGTCTTTTTGTCTGGTGGCATAGTGCGCTAAATCGGACCCATCGGTGTGATACTGAGTTTGGTGGCCACTACTCATAAATGGAAATGAAGACAAAGACTAAGCCTTACCTTGAATCTCCCAGTAACCAAATAGTTCATCAGGAATGATTAGAGCCCCCACCCCCCAATCTGTGACTGATTGCTGACAGCCAGTTTTGAGCAGAATCGAAGCCATTAAGAACAGCTGTTAAATCTCAACTGGCAGTGGCTGTTCCTTATTTATTTATAGGATGGCAGTCCACAGCCTTTCTAATCTTGGCATTCTTCTAGTCTGCTCTTTGGTGATGTTCACTGAGCCTTAGAGGATGTGGTGTTTTGGGGGCTCTGGTTTTTTATGTGTGTTTTATTTTGTTTTTTTTGTTTGTTTGTTTGTTTACTTAAGGCTGAGAGAAGCTTGCCTTTATCTCAATTTATCTAAACAACACTAGTAAGTTTTCCTCCAGGGACTATGACTTTTCTAGACAGTTTTTTACCTTGGACTATAATACCATGTATGGATTCATTGTAATTTATCTTGGAGGCTGTGTGTGTGTGTGTGTGTGGGTGTGTGTGTGTGCTGTTTCTATTTTCATTTTGCTAGTGATAGCTTAGTATCCACTATTTTTAAAAGTTTGGTAAGTTTGTTTTTTGACAATTTTACAGATGTATAACATATATCCTGGTAACCAGTGTGCATTCTTCATACCAAAACTGTCAGAAAGGATTTGTATGCAAAAGTTTGCTTGTTTACATGTATGAGACAGAAGCATATGAAACTTCTCCTTTCTACATTTATTCTTACAACCCTAGACAGGCATTCACATTTCACCCCTTTAACACAATCACCACCTCAGTGTTCTTCCTGCTTCCTATCATCCTCACACCTCCAAATATTTGCAAGACCTGGGTTGTGATGACACAGCATTCAGGATAAATTCAAGAAAATCCTTAAATTCTCTCCATCCCACTCATTGAGTTATGTCTTCCTGTGCAATCTACACACATGATTGACAGGTTACTGAGCCCATCAAAAGCTCAAACATAGACCCATTCAAGCCTGTGTTCGTCATCTGAATGTTTCTTCTTTTCTTCTCCACCTAAATAAATTATCCCTGTCATTGATAAGTGTCTTTGTTTTAATAAATTGCATATTTATTCACTTATTGTCTGGGCACCATACCAATGCAAGTGAGAGATATTCTTGAGACTAAGACCTTTTAGGCTATCCCTTGGAAAAGGGAGATAAAGCAAAACAGATCTGATATGATGTGATACCCTAGAAACGAGGCAACAGGGAAAGAAAGGTTCAGCTGAGTATAGTAGATGTCAAAAAAAGAGATCAGAAGTGAGCTGTGCTCGGCATTGAAGGGTTTGGTAAGGGTTTGCCAACTTGGCAAAGAAGAAAACATCATTCAAGTGAATAGAATATTCTAGAAGTAAGAAATGACATCTGATTATCATTCTTCATGTTCTATGAGAGATTGACTGCGTCCCATCAGTCCATTTGGAACCTCAGTCACCTCACATGTAAAGAATTAACAAGAATTACACCCACCTCAGAGAGTCCTTGAGAAATGTAAATAGGCAACAATTATAGAGGTCTCCAAAATTTTCTGGCACACAGTAGATACTCAACTAATTTTAACTAGCAGGATTATCACATTGTCCATTGGGAATGAACAGATTTAAATATCTAATTGTTATTTTATTGACTAGTCCAACAACCTTGGGAATAACTAACAATTCTTTACCATGTATATATGTGGTCCCCTTAATCATTTGTAGGATACAGATAAAATTTTATGGTTTTATTTCTATTTTATCTCAAGCAAAACATCTCCATAATAGGAAAAATAATTCAGGATATGGAAAAAACACACCTTTTAAAATTATATTTTATTTATTTTTTGAGAATTTCATGCATGTAGACAATGTATTAAGATGATTGTATTGCACATATTCATTGGGATGGTTGATGTACCTAAAGGTTGATCAAAATGTGCCCTTAAGACTCTAATAATTTAACAATTTTTTTTAACTTTATTTATTTATTTGCCTTGGTGTTTGCCTGGAACTGGAACTACAGACAGTTGTTAGCTGCCATGTGGGTGCTGGGAATCGAACCCGGGTCCTCTGGAAGAGCAGACGGTGCTCTTAACCGCTGAGCCATCTCTCCAGCCCCCTAATTTAACAATTTTTAAGGACCCAGCATGCCAACATAATTTTGCTATTCAAAAGTAATTGTCATTTCAAAGTCATTTCACCTTGGAGAGACTAAATAAGACAAGACGAATAGGACCTCCCCTGAGCTTGCTCACACTTGACTAACCCTGTGGGAAACAAAATACTCTTTGCTAAATGAAAGTTACCTCCTTCACAAGCCCCAAAATACCAATATCCCATCCTGTTTTCCCATTAGTATCCCATAAGACCTGTTTCTTACCCTCTGCTGCCAGACATATAGTATCCATAATGTCTCTTCTGAACCTAATACCCCAGAATAAGACCAGACATAAAGAATTAACACTAAACCCAAGGAGACAAAGCTATGGACTGTGTCTACTTTAGGAAATGTATCAATAAGAAAAGGAAAGCTGATTCTCTTTGCTTTGCCAAATTAGATAGTGTGGAATACAGGAGGAAAAGGGAGCAGCACTTTTCTATATATAAATAAACACAACTAATTGACAAAAACTAACTGGTCTTCTATAATATAAACAAGAGTCATTATATGGTTAGTTGCCCTCAGCAGGATATAAAAGCAAGAGACAACAAAGAGAGACACCAGACTAGGAACTCTCACCACTTTGTAAACCCACCCAGAACCTCCACCTCAGACACCATGGTCAACTCCTGCAGTGGCTCTATCTGCTCTGAGGAGGGCTGTGGCCAAGACTGCTGCCAGCCCAGCTGCTGCCAGACCACCTGCTGAAGGCCCACCTGCTGTCGTCCCAGCTGCTGTGTATTCAGCTGCTGCAGACCCAGCTGTTGTATGTCCAGCTGTTGCAGACCCAGCTGCTGCCAGTCTGTGTGCTGCCAGCCAACCTGCTGCCGCCCCAGCTGCTGTGTGTCCAGCTGCTGCAGACCCAGCTGCTGTGTGTCCAGCTGTTGCAGACCCAGCTGCTGTCAGTCTGTGTGCTGTCAGTCTACCTGCTGTCGCCCCAGCTGCTGCATCTCCAGCTTCTGTAGGCCTTCCTGTGGTAGTTCCAGCTGCTGTGGCTCCAGCTGCTGCCGCCCCTGCTGCCAGCCCTGCTGCCGCCCCTGCTGCTGCCTGTGTCCAGTCTGTGGTCAGGTCGGCTGCCAGACCACTTGCTACTGCCCCACCTGTGTCATCTCCACCTGCCCCTGCCCCACGTGCTGTGTCATCCCTTGCTGCTAAATTTTCACTTTGAAAGCTCCATTTATCTCCTCATTCTCAACAAATGAATTTCTTTCTTCTAAAAAATATGTAGTGTTCAAGGGACTTAATTTCCCGAGTCTCGAGAAGTCAGTCTTTCTTGTTTACAGTTGTTCCGTGTGCTTATTCTGACTTCTTTCCAAAGTTTTTCCTCTTAAAATGACTTATCAAAAATTTCCCAGCAATTCAATAGGTCTCCCCCAACATGTCTCACCTCGTATTTTTATCTACTCATCATGCTGGAGGAATTTAAATTATCCTTGGCACTTGTAGGAGCACAAATTTTAACCCTTCTACCATTAAATTCCAATAAAGTGTCTTATACTCTGCAAAAATGTTCATACTTTGCAATTTCTGTGTGACAAAAATAAACATACATCTCATGGGTACTTAAAATGTAATTGCTACTTCCTTATTTAAAAAAGAATGTAAATAAAAGGGGCAAGAGAAATGCTTCAGCAGATAAAAGCATTTAATTAACAAACCTGACTATCAAAGATTCGAATCTGGCATTCACATTGTGGGAGGAGAGAACAGACTCCCAGATGTTCTCTGACTACACATATACTGTGGTAAATGCAACTACACACACACACACACACACACACACACACACACACACACACACACACCACAGAGAGAGAGAGAGAGAGAGAGAGAGAGAGAGAGAGAGAGAGAGAGAGGAAGGAGGGTAGAAGGCGGAAGAGAGAGACATTTAAAAACTAAAAAATAAAAGAGAAGGAAACCTTGACATATGCTTTCTGAATAAATGTATTTTTTGTCATCATTAGTTAGTTGTTAGTTGTTTAGTTTATTTTTGAGATTGTATTTTAGGTACAACATCCTCCCCCAATCCATTTGTATACCCCTCCCTACCCCCTTTAATTCCATAGACTCTTTATTCATCAATCGTTGTACACATATTCAAAGACCTAAGCTGCTGAGCCCACTACAGAAAACCACAACCAATCAATATGCAGAACTGTGGAACCCAGTCCCAGCAGATACATCTATAAAACAGACCCACGCCTAAGGCTCAGGGGACATTGTGCAAGAGAGGCTGGAAAGATTTCGAAAGCCAGAGGATCAGGAAACTTGCTTGGAGATTGTGTCTCCTGGAAACATCAGAAGCTGCACCCACGAATCTCACCAACATGACTGCCTAAAACATGACTTTATTTTCACTACTCTTAAAAGCAAACAACACATGTTAGTCAAGCTTCCAACAGAAATAAAGTGGGTTTATTTACTGCCTAGTTTTCTCTAGGAAGTCTTTCTAGTGGTTAGGGAGAATAAAAGCAACTACAATGAGTATATACCAGGAGAAATCAAGGAAGACTGGACACAATTCACACTACCTTTTAGTCTCTTTGGGGAGATAAAAACAGCCAATGGTTTTTGTTTTGTTTTGTTTTTGTTTTTGTTTTTTGTTTATTGTTTTGTTTTTTTTTCTTGGTAACATCTTTATATGTTCTACTCCAGAGTCAGGTATGGTGAATCTTCCTCCACATGCATACTTCATGAGAGTGGATTGTCAAGGGGGCACTCACCCTCCTGTGTAGGGAACCACTTCTGAAGCAGACAGATTGGAAATAAGGGATGGGGAAAGCTCATTGCTTTGCTGGTGTTAGTGACTTTTCCCCAAGGTTCCCATCCTTTCTCATGGTGGCCTGATAAAGAAACACATTCCCCTCCTCCGTTTAGGGATTGTAAACATCATTTTGTTTTCTCAACTCCCCAGAAGACAGACTAAACCTGCCCATGAGGTAGTCTTCCAGTTTGGTTTTTCCAGTATCCTATCTGAATCGACACTTCCCTTCCATGACAGTTCATCCCCACAGATGTCTCCACGAACTTTCAGCATGCTGCCGCTCTCTGTCTCAGCATGTGCTTTCTGGAAATTTCCACTGCTTCCAAAACCCATTCATAATAGATAACTTGAGAGCTGGAATAATTCATTAAAATAAAAGTTCAATCTTTCAGTGCCCAATAGAAATAAGAATATAAGCATAATGGCAGAAATATGTTGCACTTAACCCATGAAGAAAATTATAAAGTTTATATAGGAACCCACCTCTCTCACACACACAGTCTTTAAAATTTTAAGCAATACAAAGTCTGTGTCCAAAAGTAAATTCTTTTTTATGAGTCATTACTAATCTTATTTAAGAACCATTAGTGTGCATTACAGGCTTATTAAACACATTCATACACACAGAGAATAAACATCATTCACTCACAGACCTAGCTTTTGTTGTACATTACTTATGGCTACTATTTATTTTAAAACTATTTGATATACTTCAGGGAATGTGGGTATTTATTCCCATCCAAGATGAGTGTATGGCTAGGCATATTTATTTGCATTTTTTAGCATTTATTGTGAGAATGGCAAATACATTTTATAAAAAAAATGTTGTTTATGTGTAAGATATCAATTGGTTTTTCATAAAGTCATATTAATACTAATGTTCAACTGGTTCTCTAAGATATTCTAAGGAGGGTCTCATGGCAGCTTAATGCATCTAGGCTTAGACACTTCTCATGGTCTGTCCCCTGTAGCCCACAGAATAACTCTACCATTAACACAAATATTCTGATTTCTTTTTCCTCTGCTGTCTATTTTCCCCAATTTCTCTTTTGTATCTTCTGGGATGCAGTCTTCATCTAGAGTTCGGGAGAATGAAAACTCAAGCAAAGTCAAGAGATGGTCAGAAATATTTTTGGCTTATTGATAGTTTTTCTAGAACTAAGAATAAACCTTGGCAGTCTTGGGCAAAAGGAAACAGGTGTTAACATTAGTTTAGCACTTTATTCATATCCCCCCACCATGGCTATAGCATGTAAGTTAAGCACGGTATTCATGAGCATCTGAAAACAAGTCTCCCTCTCAAATCAAGTTTTCTGCAGCTTCCAACACCTCATCTTTATCCAGTGACACACCACTGTAAATGCTGCCTCAGAAGCAAAGTAAACATTTGACCTAATAATGGATTAGATAAATGTAGCTTTTCTCAAAGAGGGCTTTATCCACTTTGGGGCTGTTTCCTGTCTTTTCTCAATGTATACAATGCCCTGCTTCTACAATTCCATCCACTCCACAAACCTCTATCGTAAAGTAGAATGTGCTAAGTTAGAAGCACAATGCAGGGAGTTGTGACATGTGAAGAGGGTCGTTTAGAGGATAGACACCATGCAGGAGGAAACATCTCCTGTGAGTCTTGACTAATGAGAAGAAGTTTGCAGAGTCAATGAGAAGCATTCCAAGAAGATGAAACAAGCCCCACAAGCTGGAGTGTGCTTCACATTTCCTTTGCGACTCAGAGGCACGTTCAGCTCACTTTGTGTTTCCTCTTGGACATACATTTTAGGTTTAGCTTCTCTGTGCATCATTGAGCCTTTCCATCAAGAGAAGACTAAACAGTACTTTATAGAACTGCATTAAAAACAAAATAAATAAGCACAACTCACATAGTGCCTCATCCATAGTGACAGTTTACAAACTATACCCCACCAAGAGCATGGAACACATTCTCATCCTGCAGAATTTAATTTTAGTTGTCTCATTGAAGCCAAGGAAATCCTTTATTTTATGCCAAATGATTCTCTTTGCCTGTGTCTTCTCCAGCCACTTAAAATAGGCATGACAATCTACCTGCTCTGCCTAGAATGCTCAGCAGAAACTCTTGCATATTTATTGCCAAAGTTAGAAACTCAAAATACTTTTTATTTATAGAAAAATAAAACAGACTAGCAAAGTGACTCAGCAGTTAAAGGCATGTGCTACCATGCTCGATGACCTGAGTTCTGTCCCTGGAACCCACACAGTGAGTATACTCATAAACATACACACAATAAACAAACAAACAAATAAATAAATGAGTAGGCATCGAAGTATAATGCCTACTCAGCTAATTTTTTGAATGCTTCTTTGAGTGAAAAAAAATCTACTGTGCAGTTACACAATTAAAAGATAAATAAAATTTTCCCACTCTTTCATTTTCCAGGAAGACATACAAAAGCAAAAAAAAAAAAAAAAAAGACCCATAAATCAAAAGAACTTAGTTTCTATTATTTCTAAGTGATTTAACCAATGCCCAACCCTTCAGCTAAGTGACTGAAATGAGATCTGACAGTTTAGAATGTTTTCAGGTCTGATCATCTCCATGATCCTCCAATAAACACACAATATCACCATCGTCCCCATGAGAGATGAGACAGCCTCCCTCTAAATCATCTTCTCTTCTGACTTCTTCCCTGAATATCATCTGGATAGAACATTCCTCAACAGCAAAATAAGTACTGGGATGTGTGGAAAAACATTCATGATTTGCAAGAAACAGTGTACAGACAGGAGAGAATGTCACATTTAGAAAACAAATACCTAAGTGTCATGTAACAAGTTGCTTGCAAAATGGACAAAGGTGGCCCACTATGGAAAAAAAAAATGGATGAGCATTTCAGTTGCAAATACAGAGGCCATCAGGAAAATAAAATATTTTATTTTCTTTCTTTTGGAGTATTTAACCAGAAACATTACAATTATGCAATTAAATGATTAAGTTTCCCAGGAAAGTAAACACTAACAAGGAAATAATGATGTCATAAGGAATGTTCAGCGGGATATAAAAGGGGGTGTGGGGCAAAGAAACTTCCAAACCCAATACCTTCACTCTCTTGAAATCTCACCCAGAACCTCCACCTCCAACACCATGGTCAACTCCTGCTGTGGCTCTGTCTGCTCTGAGGAAAGCTGTGGCCAAGGCTGCTGCCAGCCCAGCTGCTGCCAGACCACCTGCTGCAGGACCACCTGCTGCAGGCCCACCTGCTGCCGCCCCAGCTGCTGTGTGTCCAGCTGCTGCAGACCCAGCTGCTGTGTGTCCAGCTGCTGCAGACCCAGCTGCTGTCAGTCTGTGTGCTGTCAGCCCACCTGCTGTCGCCCCAGCTGCTGCATCTCCAGCTGCTGCAGGCCTTCCTGTGGTAGTTCCAGCTGCTGTGTCTCCAGCTGCTGCCGCCCCTGCTGCCAGCCCTGCTGCCAGCCCTGCTGCCGCCCCTGCTGCCAGCCCTGCTGCCGCCCCTGCTGCTGCCTGCGTCCAGTCTGTGGTCAAGTCGGCTGCCAGACCACTTGCTACCGCCCCACCTGTGTCATCTCCACCTGCCCCCGCCCCATGTGCTGTGCCACCCCTTGCTGCTGAGATCCCTGCTCTAGGCTCACCCCTTCCTCCCCGCAGCTACATTATTTCCCATGAACCTTTAGAACAGCTGGAATCTGTTTAATATCATTTAACAGGATGGACTTAACAATTCCTGTGAACTCACCTTTCTCCCCAGAATCGGCAGCACAATCTGGCTCACTATACATTCTTTTCTTTGCTAGCACTTTGGGTTTTTTCCCAATGGAAAATGTAGAAATTAATTTATAGTTCATGGGCTAAACATTTAACCTAATTCTCCAAATTGATTAACTTTGAGGCTCTAAATTTTCATTTCTGGGAAAGTAGACATTTTCTACAGCCCTTGTCTTAGCATTAACTTTATAACCCCAGACCTGTATTTTTTCTCTAAAATGAACTTATTATGTCATGTTGTTTCTGTTTTTTTCTAATAAACTGTCTTACATATAAGAATTCATTGTTGCTGTTCTATATGTCTTCCATAACCATCTTACTCAATGATTGAGGACTTAAGTCTGGCTGAATAAGAGCAATTTCAGCTCTTGCAAAGGACCTGAATTTAATTCCCAACAACCCTGTTGAGCTGTGAACAAACACCTGAAAATCCAGCTACAAGAACTGTCTTTTTTTGGCCTCTGCAGACAACTGTACACATACACCCCACCTCCATAGATACATATTATTTTAAATAAAAATAAATCTTTAAAACATAATTGAAGTGACTGAAGAAGTATCTCAGTGTTTAAAGAACACATACTGCTCTCCCAGAGAACCTGAGTTTGGTTCCTAGCACACTCATTGGAGGGGTCACAACTATGTGTAACTCTAGCTCCAGAGAGAGTCTGATGGCTCAGGTCTCCCTGGGCACTTATGCTCACATGTATACCCCCACACAGAGATACATACAATAATTAAAACAAAAAAGTAAACCTTCACAGAATAATTGGAGGTTTACATTTTGTATAACGAGACTAAAAAATTAAAACATAGTTAAGTCTTTTTTTTACAAAAAATGTAGTGTAAGATATAGTTATGAAAATGGCATGTGTGTGTTTGTGTGTTTAGTAATTTGAATGTAAGTGGCTCCCATAATCTCATAAGGAGTAGCACTATTAGGAGGTGTGGCTTTTGGGAATAGCCTTGTTGAAGGAAGTGTGTCACTGTGGAGGTGGGCTTTGTGGTTTCCTATGTTCAAGGTACCACCCAATGTCTCAGTAAAATTCCTGTTGCCTGCAAGATGTAGGACTCTCAGCTATTACTCCAATGCCACATTTGCCGACACACCATCATGCTCTCTGTCATGATGATAATCAACTTAACCTCTGAAATTGTAAGCAAGCTGCTTCAATTAAATTTCTTTATTTGTAAGAGTTGCTGGGGTCATGGAGTCTCTTCACAACAATAAAAAATATAACCACCTAACTAAGACAATGTGTCTTAGATTCAAATTTAGAAAATTTTTAATTTACACCCTTATTATTATTTCAAATATTTATACCCTTAGTATGCTTTACTTTTTAATCCTATCAGCTCTATTTTGTAGGAAAATGTAAAAGCAGATTTCTGAGGGGAAAATAAGTACATACCAATGAAATCAAGAAAATACTCTTTTGAAAATTTAATAATCCAGGTGCGATAAATGTCTATAATTCCAGTACTCAGGAAAGTTGAGGCAGAAAAATTATTATAACTTTAAGGCAAAATGGCTATATAATGAGTATTAGGCCAGCCAGCACTACACAATTTTATGAAGCAGCATTTCAGAATTAAAATCACAAAGTGAGTTGCATTATTCATTGAGTTCTGCGGTGAAGAAATTCACATTTTGTTGTATCTTTTGACATATGATTCATCTGTATGCTGAGCAATGCTTTGGAATGAGGTCACTAGAGGTCTTTATATCTCAAGCATTTTCACTCTCAATATTTTAACAGATGCACACCACCCTTCAAAGCTGGAATTCTTAAACTTACTTCCTCTTATTAAGGAGTTTATAAACTATAGGCATAGCCATGTGTGGTGGTACACAGTCATCTAACCAGGTTTATTCTAATAGCTCTTTAGGCCATGAAGCTCATCAGTGAGTTAGTCCCGTTGGTGGTTTGAAAATGTCCCCCACAGGGTTTGGCATCACTAAGAGGTCTGGTTTTGTTGAGGGAAGAATGCCACAGGGGGCTGGATTTGAGGTTACAGAAGCTCAAGCTAGGCCCAGTGTCATTCTCTTCCTGCTGACTGCCAATCCAGAAAGAGAACTCCAGCTTCCTCTCTAGCACCATGTCTGCTTGCATGCCTCCAGGCTTCCTGCCATGATGACAACGGACTAAACCTCTAAACTGTAAGCAAGCCCCAATTAAATGATTTTCTTTATAAGAGTTTCTGCAGTTATGGTGTCTCTTCACAGCAATAGAAACCATAACTAAGACAACCTGTGCTGCAGTTATCCTTCTCATGGTCCAAAAACCTTTCAATAGCACCACAACTGCAAAACAAGTCCTAACTCATGAGCCTTTTAATAGCACCACAACTGCAAACCAAGTCCTAACTCATGAGCCTTTTAATAGCACCACAACTGCAAACCAAGTCCTAACTCATGAGCCTTTTAATAGCACCACAACTGCAAACCAAGTCCTAACTCATGAGCCTTTTAATAGCACCACAACTGCAAACCAAGTCCTAACTCATGAGC
>PVIH01015664.1:0-48707 GCA_004025045.1 Sigmodon hispidus | reverse complement strand
TATTCTTTCAGTCTGACTTTTTCCTGAAATACCTTGTTTACTCCATCTATGGTGACTGATAATTTTGCAGGGTATAGTATTCTAGTTTGGCAGCCATGCTGTTTTAGCGTCTGTATAACTTCTGACCAAGCCCTTCTAGCTTTCATTGTTTCCATTGAATTGTCAGGCGTTATTCTGATGGGTCTGCCTTTATATGTGACTTGGCCCTTTTCGTTTGCAGCTCTTAAAATTTTTTCTTTGTTCTGTATGTTTTGTGGCTTGATTATAATGTGGGGTGCTGACTTTTTTTTGCGATCATACCTATTTGGTGTTCTGTAAGCTTCTTGTATCTCTATAGGCATTTCCTTCTTCAGGTTAGGGAAGTTTTCTTCTATGATTTTATTGAAAACATTATCTGTGCCTTTGAGCTGGTATTCTTCTCCTTCTTCTATTCCTATTATTCTCAAATTAGGTCATTTCATGGTGTCCCAGATTTCCTGGACATTTTGAGTTATGGCTTTTTTAGTTTTACTATTTTCTTTGACTGATATATCTATTTGAGCTACTGAGTCTTCCACTTCAGAGATTCTTTCTTCCATCTCTTGAACTCTGTTTGTTATGCTTGTATCTGTGGTTCCAGCTTTTTTCTTCATGTTTTCTCTTTCCATCTTTGCCTCATTTTGTGCCTTTTTTATTGCTTCTATTTCACCTTTCTTTCAGCTTTTAGTTCAGCTTTTAGTTCCTGGCATGTTTCTTTCATAGATTTGTTCATCTCTTCCAATTTTTTGTTTGTATTTTCTTCTATTTCTTTAAGGCTTTTTTTCATATCTTCTTTTAGAACTTCAATGATCATCGAAAAGGAATTTTTGGTGTTGCTTCCTTCTGTTTCCTCTTCATTGCTCAGTTCAGGTCTTGTATTTGTAAGATCGCCACTCTCTTCTGGAGTTACCATGTTGTCCTTTGTATCATTTTGTAATTTTTTGCACTGACGTTTGCCCATGGCTTCAGTGGTTCACGATTAGATGGGTCCTGGTCAGTTGTGGCACTCGGGTTTGTATGCCTCCTGTCATCTCTCTGGTCATGGTCTGAGTTTGTCCTTCAGAGACCCCTGCAGTTGTTGGTTTGCTCAGTTCGAGGTGGCGGTGGGTAGCCGTGCAAATTCCCTCAGCAGGAGCTGTGGGTATAGTGACCAGCAGAGTTTATCTGCCCTTGCTCCAGAGTGCTCTGGGACTCTGCAGACAGCCTTATTTGATACTCTTATGTTGAAAATTCTCTGTTTAGATATCTGGTTCATTTTTAAAGTTAGATTTTTTCTTTTTTTGGTATTTTGATATCTAGTTTTTTGAGTTATTTACACATTTAAGAGATCAGCACTATGTCAGATGTAGGATTGTTGAAGATCTTTTTTCTTTTTGTAGACTTTTCTCTTGTCTTATTGACCATGTCCTTTTCCTTAAAGAATCTTCATGGTTTCAGGAGGTCCCATTTATTAATTGTTGCTCAAATTGTCTGTGTTACTGTGGTTGTATTTAGGAAGGAGACTCTTGTGCCAGTGGGTTCAAGGAAACTTTCCACTTCGTTTTCTATCAGGTTATCAGGTTCTGTGTAACCAGATTTATGTTGAGGTCTCAATCCACATGTCCTTGAGTGTTATGCAGGGTAATAGATATGGATCTATTTGCATTTTTCTACATACCACCATTCAGTTATGCCAGCTCCATTTGTTGAAGATGCTTTCTTTTTTCTATTATATATTTTTGGCTTCCTTGTAAAGCATAAGGTGTTCATTAGTGCATGGATTAATATCAGTATCTTCAGTTCAATTCCATTGATCCATAAATCTGATTTCATGCCAATACAAAGCTGTTTTTATTAATATATCTTTATAGTAGAACCTGAAGTCAGGAATGAGGATATGTCCATAAGTTTCTTTATTATACAAGATTATTTAGACAATCCTGTTTTGTTGTTTGTTTGTTTGTTTTTTTCTATATGAAGTTCAGATTTTTCTTTCATGGTTTGTGAAGAATTGAGTTTGGATTTTGATGAGGATTGTATTGAAGGTGTAGATGACATTTGGTAAGACTGCCATGTTTACTATGTTGATCCATCCTACCCAAGAGTATGGGACGTCTTTTTATTTTCTGCATTTTCTTAATTTTCTTTTTTCAATAACTTAAAGTTTTTTCTTACAGATCTTTCACTTGTTTGGTTAGTGTTAAACCAAGATATTTAATGCTATTTGTGGCTATTGTAAAATGTGAAGTTTCCCTTCCCTGATTTGTTTTTCATCACTTTAACCATTTGGTTATAGGAAGGCTATTGATTTTTTTTTTCTTTTTTTTTTTTCTCAGTTAATCTTGTACCCTACCACATTTCTGAAAGTGTTTACCAGCTATAGGAGTTCCTTGGTAGAACTTTTGCTGTCACTTATGTATACCACCATATCATCTGAAAATAGAAAAAGTTTGATTTCTTCATTTCTAATTTGTATTTCCTTGATCACCTTTTGTTTTCTTATTTCTCTAGCTAAGACTTCAATACTATATTAAGTAGATATGGAGGGAGGGGACAGCTTTGTCTTGTTTCTGATTTTAGAGGGATAAATTAAGTTTCTCTCCATTTAGCTTGATGGTGGCTGTGGGCTTGGTATATATTAATTTTGATTATGTTTAGGTGTGTTTCTTGCATTCCTTATCTCTCTAAGAACTTTATCATGAAAGAGTGGTGGATTTTCTCAGAGGATTTTCAGCATCTAATGAGATGATCATGTGGTGGTTTTTCTTGCAGTTTGTTTATATGATAGATGAAATTGACAGATTTTTATATATTGTACTGCTCCTGAATCTTTAAGATAAAGCCTACGTGATCATGATAGTGATTTTTGATGTGTTTTTGAATGTGATTTCCTAGAATTTTATTGAGTATTTTTGCGTCAATCTTTATGAGAGAGATATGTCTGTAATTTTTTTTGTTGTATCTTTGTAAGGCTTGGTGATCAGAATGATCATAGCCTCATTAAAAAAAATGTTTGCCAATGTTCCTTTTTCTTTTTATTGTGTGAAACAATTTCAGGAGTTTTGGTTTTAATTATTTACTAAAATTCTGGTAGAATTCTGTATTGTACTGTACAAAATTCTGTAAGGTCTGTTCCTGGGCTTTTAAAAAAATATTATTTATTTATTTGTTTATTTATCTATCTCTTTATTTATTTTTTGTTAGGAGACTTTTAGTTACTGATTCTGTTTCCTTAGGTATAATAAGTTTATTTAAGTTGTTTGTCTGGTCTTGGTTTTATTTTAGCAAGTGGTACCTAACCAGAAAGCTGTCCATTTCTTTTAGGTTTTCCAGTTTTGTGGAATATAAGTTTTTGAAGTGTGATCTAAAAATTTTCTGGATTTTCTTGGTATCTGTTGCTATCTTCTTTTCATTTCTGATTTTGTTAATTTGGATATTCTTTTTTTGCCTTTTAGTTAGCTTGGATAAGGGTTTGTTTATCTTGTTGAATTTCTCAAAGAACTAATTCTTTGTTTCATTGATTCTTTAAAATTTTTTTGACTAAATTTTATTTATTTCAGCTTTGAATTTGATTATTTTTTGCTGTCTACATCTTCTGGGTGAGTTCCTTCTTTTTGTTCTAGAGCTCTTAGCTGTGCTATTAAGTTGCTAGTGTATTATTTCTCCAATTTCTTTATGCAGGCCATTAGTGCTAGGAACTTTTCTCTTAGCACTGCTTTCATTGTGTCTCAGAAGTTTGATTAGGCTGTGGATGTATTTTCATTGAATTTTAGGAAGTCTTTAATTTCTTTCTTTTATAACTCATATTTATTTATTTAGTTTTATAGAATAAAGTCTTTTTTTTAATCCATGTATCCCTTATTCCAATTTCCTTCCCCCTCCCAATTCCTCTTGGTCAGCCTTCAGCCTCACTCCTCCCCATCCCCCATCTTGTCCTCCAAAAGGGCAAGAGGTCCTAAGGTGGATCAGCTCAGCATCCACTCCAGGCACATCTGATTTCTTTATCTTAATATCAGGACTGGGTGAGGTGTTTCTCTGGAGGGAATTTGAAAGTTGTTCAGTTTCCATGAGTCTGTAGCCTTTTGTGCTTTTTGTTGTTGAATTCTAAGTTTAGGCCATTGTGGTCTGATAGGATACAAGGGCCATTTCAATTTTTGTATCTATTAATATTTGCTTTTATTAATGAGTGTGTGCTCAGTTTTAGAAAACATGCTTCAAAGAAGATATGTTCCCTTTTATTTCTGGCTGGAATGTCCTGTATATGTCTAATAAATCTACTTAAGTCATACCATCTATTTCTCTTTTCTCTGTTATGTTTTAGTCTGGCAATCCTATCATTTGTGAGAGTATTTAAGTTTCACAATATTAGTATGTGAGGGATAATGTGCAATTTAAGCTGTAGTAATTTTTCTTGTCCATATGTGAGGAACCTTGTATTTGGGGTATAAATTTTCTTGATTAATGTCATCTTGATAGATTTTTCTTGAGATAGATATGTAATTACCTTAATATTCCTTAATGGATTTTATTCTCAAGTCTTTTTTTGTAAATACTGGCATAGCTACACGAGCTTGTTTCTTAAGTTAATTTGACTGAAAAGTTTTTTTTCCTATTCTTTTCTCTGAGGTATTATTAGTCTTTGAAGTTGAGGTTTGCTTCTTGTATGCAGCAGAAGGATGGGTCCTTTCTTGTTTTTTATGTTGTTGTTTTTTTTTAATTTTTTTTCCAGTCTGTTGTTTTTTTAGAAGTTAATTGAGTACATGATATTAAGGGATATTCATGACCAGTCATTTTAATTCCTGTTATTTAGTGTATTTGTGTGTGTATGTGTGAATGTGTTTGTGTGTTTTCCTTCCTTGGGATTATCTATTGCATGTGGTTTTGTGGATTTATTTAACATTCGTAGGTGGGAGTTTTTCTTCTAGTGTTTTCTATTGCACTAAATTTATGGACAGGTATAGCTTAAATCTGCTTTTATCATGAAATACCATGTTTACTTCATATATGGAGATTGAAAGCTTTGATCCTCCCAAATTTCTTTCTCCAAAAGACCCTTTGTTCCTCATTTTTATGTACAGGAAAGAGCAGACCTCCACAAGAATAGAAGTAAAGTTCATCTCTACTTAATTTGCTATTTGAGTAGGGTGTTTTCCATATTTTTAGTGTTTAATCCTTAGATTTCTACAGATGTTTAAATATTTCTATAATCACAGAAAGTGCTTTTGCTAGTTAGTACCTTACCATCTGATGACTACTGCTTTGTTTTGCTAGTGGCCTAGTTTCCATTCAGATTTTTCAAAACCTTGTACAAAACAACAGTTTAAATATATTTTCTCTGAATATTTTAATTTTGAATCATGATGTTTACATAGAATATCTCTCTGACTCTGTCTCTCTTTCATAGATACACACAAACAAAATTAATTGATTGTTTCTTTTCAAGGCTATGATGAAATTGTAAGTTGATAGATTTAGTGTTACATAATTCTTAAGGATCTTTAAAATAATTTACAGATCTTAGCAGAAATGAACATTCCTGCCAAACATTTTACCTCTCATGAAAGTGTAATAACTTGGCAAGCATGGTTCTCAGTTGTATGTGTGTGTTTAAGGGTACAAAGATATCCATCCACTGTGATACCTAATCTTGGTTGTGAAAGTGATCTAAGAAGAGGAAATCTGGATTGAATAAATACCTATTAACTTGTGGACGTGTCTTTGGGGAACTTCCTTTATTAATGATTGATGTTGGTAGGCCTAGCCTACTGTGGGTAATAGCATGCTTGGATTTGTTGTTCTTGGCTGAATAAAACAGCAAACTGAATAAGCCATGAAAAATAACCCAGTAAGCATCATTTTTTCCTTGTCTCTAATTCAAGTTCTGCCTATTGGGTACAGCTTTGATCCTTTGCCCTAGCGTCACTTGGTGATTCAATGTAACTTGAATAATTAGAATAAATCCTTTACCAGGTTCTTCTGACTCCTCAGGGAGGACTTACCCTTCCAGAAGACAGGATGTATGATGGATCCAGGGTGAAGGCTGGGGGTGGGGAATGAAAGGAGGGGTGAGAAGGGAATCTGTGTTTGGGATGTAAGATAAATAAAAATTTTGGTAAATAAAAAAATAAACCTTTTACTCTTCATGATACTTCTGCTTCTGGTTTTACCTGAGATGCCAAAAATAGAAATACTTCTCTGATGAACCTAATAATGTTGTTTCGAGGAAGGATTCTAAAAGCTTTTAGATATTGGACCTAGAAAAGGCCTTTGAGAATTCAGCATTTAATAAGCTTTAATGGAATTTTGGAAGATAGAAATGCTCAGAGACCTGCTACAGAAAAAGTAGGTTTTGTTTGTAAAAATTCAGAAGGAGAAAAGAAATTCTACCAGGACAATTTATGTGATTATTTTATTAAATACCTCTGATTTACTGAGAAAATTGACGTTGGCAAGTTAAAACTTGAGTCAGTAGTGATTTTTTTTAAAAGGCATTTTTTAAAAATAACATAGAATAGTTTGACAAGAACAAAAGAAATATGTAACAATGCCATTGTGTAGAATGAATAGTGTTGAGAACAAATGAACACCAGAAGACTATATTAAATATAAATATCAGATCACAACCTGTTCAGTGGTTGTGATTTGCAGCTTGGGTGTTTGTTACCTTTTTCTTAATTTTTCTCTTTTTTTAAAGTCCACTAATGAATGAGTACATCCCCTGCTTATCTTTCTGGGTTTGTGAAACCTCCCTCAGGTAGATATTCTCCAAATCCAACCATTTCCCTGTGAATTTTAGGATATTATTTATTCTTACTGCTGAGTAATACTTCATTTTATAGATGTACCACAGTTTTTAATCCATTCTTCAGCAGAGGGGCATCTAGGTTGTTTCCAATCTAGGTTCTTGATACTAAGAGTAATGCTGGTATGAACATAGTGGAGCTAATGCTTTTGGGGTGTGACTATGTAACCTTAGGGTATATATCCAATAGTGATATTGCTGAATCTTTGGGGAGATTAATTCCCAGTTTTCTGAAAACCTCCATATTGCATTCCAGAGTGGCTAAACAGGTTTACACTCCCACTAACATTGAAGGAGTGTTCCCCTTGCTCTAGATCCTCTCCAGCATAGGCTACCATCTGTGTTTTCAGTTTTAGCATTCTGACAGGTATAAGTTGGTATCTCAAAGTAGTTTTGATTTGCATTTCTCTGATGGCTAAAGATGTTGAGAACTTTTTCAAGTGCCATTCAGCCATTTGTAATTATTCTGCTTAGAATTCCCTTTTTAGTTCTGAGCTTCATTTTTAAATTGGGTTATTTAGGGTTTGGGCTCTAGTTTCTTGAGTTCTCTATATATTTTATAGATCAGTCCTTTGTCGCTTAGGGTTGGTAAAAATCGATTTCCATTCTGTAGGCTGTCATTTTGTCTTAATAATTATGTTCTTGAGTTTACACAAGCTTCTAGGTTACAGACGGTCCCACTTATTGACTGTTGTTCTTAGTGTCTGTGTTAATAGTGCTATATTTAGGAAGTAGTCACCTGTGCCATTGCATTGTAGGGTATTTCCCACTTTCTTTTCTGTCTAGCTCAGTGTAGCAGGGTTTATATTGAGGTCTTTGATCCTCTTGCATTTGAGTTTGGTGCAGGGTGATAAGTTTGTATCGATTTGCATTTTTCTACACAATACCATTCAGCTATGTCAACATCATTTATTAAAGATACTATCTTTTTTCCATTGAACATTTTGGGGCTGTTTATCAAAGATCAGATGTTCATGACTTTTGGATTAATGTAGGGATCTTTATTTTGATTCCATTGATCCACAAGTCTGTTTTTATGCCAGTACCAGGCTGTTTTTTATTTCTGTAGCACTATAGTATTATTTGAAGTTAGGGATGATGGTGCCTTCTGAGGCATCAAGGTGAGGGGAGGTTCTTCTGTGGGCTTATCGCTTGTCTGTGGTTACATGGGTATTTCAGGTTTCCTTAGGTTGGCATATTCCCTCTAGGGCTCTTTGTAGGGCAGAATTTGTGGTTAAGTATTGTTTAAATCTATTTATGTCGTGACATACCTTGTTACTACATCTAAGTTGATTGATAGTTTTGCTGGGTATAGTAGTCTAGGTTGGCATCCATGCACTTTTAGTGTCTGTATAATAACTGAACAGGACTTTCTTGCTTTCATTGTTTCCATTGAATAGTCAGGTATTATTCTGATGGGCCTGCCTTTATAGGTGATTTGGCCTTTTTCCTTTGCAGCTCTTAATATTTTTTCTGTGTTCTATAGATTTAGAGTCTTGATTATTATATGGAGAGCAGACTTCTTTTGTAGGTCTAGTCTATTTGTTGTTCTGTAGGTTTCCTGTATTTTTATAGGTAGTTCCTTCTTTAGGTTGGAGAAGTTTCTCCCTATGATTTTGTTGAATTATTTTCTATGCCTTTGTGTTGTTATTCTTCTATTCCAAGTATTCTCAGGTTTGGTCTTTTCATGTTTATGACTTTTTTGTTTTAGTGTTTTCTTTAACTGATATATCTATTACCACTATTGAGTCTTCTGTCCCAGAGATTCTTTCTTCCATCTCGTAGATTCTGTTGGTTATGCTTGAATCTGTGTTTCTGGGTCATTTGTTTCAGATTTTCTATTTCTAGTTTTGTCTTTGTTTGTGTCTTCTTTATTGCTTCTATTTCAATTTCTAATTCTTGGTAAATTTCTCTCACCAGTTTGTTTTCTTTTTCTTGGTTTCCTTTAAAGGCTGTCTTCTTCTTTTCCAATTTTCTGTTTGTATTTTCTTCTATGTCTTTAAGGCTTCTATTAGTTTCATAAAGACGCTTTAAAGGTCATTTCCTTTTGTTCCCTCTTTGTTGTTATGTTCACGTCTTAAAGATATAGAACTTCTTGTTTCTTCTGGTGGTGTCATGTTGACCTTTGTATTGTCGTATGTATTCTTTCACTTTTGTCTGCCCATTGCTTCCCTAGTTTACTCTTGGTTATTTATTGGTTGGCTCTTGGTTGTTGGTATGAGTGCTCTTAATCAGCTTTGTGTTAAGAGGGTCAGCTGTTGTTATGAGGTCACAGTGTTATGATGCCAGTCATCACCTCTTGACCTCTCATCTGTGTGCACAGGAACTTGGCTCTTCCCCTGCTGCTGTTATACCAGTCCTATTCTGGTCTGGCTATACTCTGCACAGAAGTGGTGTGATTGTTCAGAGCTCAGTTTCAGGTGGCAGAAGTCACTTTCTGACCTTGACCTCTCAGCTGTGCTTGTAGGAACTACTCTGCTTCCTTGCCACTAATATGCCAGTAGTGGTCTGTGCAGACTGTGATCCCTGGTCAAAGAAGCAGAGTCTCTTACCTCTGAGCTGAGCGCCCAGGACCAAAGGACCCAGCTGCTTCCCTGCTGCTATTATGCCAACATTATTCCAGGTGGGCTGTGCTTCTCACAGAAGCAGAATGGCCTTTCACTACCCAGGTTCATGTGGCAGAAATCACCTTTTTGTGTGTGTAATTTCATAGTTGAATGGAGTCTATTGATTTTAAAGTATATTAATAGCCAATGATGGATATTTCCTGTTATTTTTGGTGGTAGCTTTGATTTCTTTTTTGAAGGGGTTTCTTCTATGGGCTTATCAATTGTCTGTGGTTATATTGGTGTTTCTGGATTTCTTAGGTTGGAGTTTTGTCTTTGGGGCTTTTTGTAGTGCCAAATTTGTAAATAGGTATTATTTAAATCTGCTTTTGTTGTGAAATATCTTTTTTACTCTATGTTGATTGATAGTTTTGCTGGGTCTAGGTTGACATCCATACATTTTGGTGTCTGTATAATGTCTGACTAGGATCTTCTTAGTTTCATTGTTTCTATTGTATAATTGGGTGTTATTCTGATGGGTCTGCCTTAATAGGTGATTTGGTCTTTTTCCTTTGCAGCTCTTAGTATTTTTTTTTTTTTGTTCTGTAGGTTTAGAGGTTTAATTATTATATGCCAAGCAGATTTATTTTGTGGATCTAGTCTATTTGGTGTTCTGTAGGCTTCCTGTATCCTTACAGGCATTTTCTTCTTCAGGTCAGGAATTTTTTTCTGATTGTGTTGAACGTATTTTCTGTGCCTTTGAGCTGGTATTCTTATTTTTCTTAGATTGCAATTATTCTCAGGTTTAGCCTTTTCATGTTAACCCAGATTTTCTGAACGTTTTGTGTTGTCACATTTTGGTTTTAGTGTTTTCTTTAACTGATGTATCTCTTTCCACTATGAGTCTTCCACTCCAGAGATTCTCTCTTCCATTTCTTAGATTCTGTTGGTTATGCTTTAATCTGTGTTTCCAGGTCTTTTCTTAAGGCTTTTTATTTTCAGCTGTGTCTTGGTTTGTGCGTTTTTTATTGTTTCTATTTCAATTTTTAATTCCTGGACTGTTTCTTTTACCTGTTTGTTTTCTTTTTCTGGGTTATCTTTGTTTTCTTTCAGAGATTTTTTTAATATCTTCCAATTTTCTGTTTGTATTTTCTTCTATTTCTTTAAGGCAATTTTTAAATATATCTTTTAAGGCTTCTATTAGCTTCATAAGATAATAGAAGGTCATTTCCTTCTATTTCCTCTTCTTTGTTATGTTCTGGTCTTGAAGCCATAGAACTACTCACTTCTTCTGGTGGTGTCTTGTTGACCTTTGTATTGTTATATGTATTTTTGTACTGGCATCTGCCCATTGTTTTCACAATTCACTCTTGGTTAGTTTTGTTTAGTTCTTGGTCATTTGTTGGTCTGGGGCCTCTAAATCAGCTATGTGTTCGGAAGGTTGGTTGCTCTGATGAGATCATGCTGCTATGACACCAACTGTGGTCAGTGCACGCTGTTTCCTGCTGAGGTTGTACCTCATCTCCAGGCCTGGGTTCAGAGAGAGGAAGTGTCTGCTTTGCCTAAAGGGGTGATGACTCTTAAGTCAGTTGTGATTAATAAAAGATAAACTGATTTGAGAAGCTTTAGATTTTATTTTTTATGTTTCATGTATTTTAGAGAAAAGAGAATGTTTACTACTATATGGGATTTTTTTATCCATTCTGAATGTTTTGCTTTTTTATATAATGTTTTATATTAATTTTCAAAAAACAATAAAAAATAAATTGTGTTCCAGAATGGTCAAATTTTTAGCCAAACTTAGATATTTTTGTCATGCACAGGGTATTGCTTTTTGACATTAGACCTACAGAGTTAAAAATGTCACTGAGAACAGCTTAGATATGGTATTTTGCAAAGCTAGGGACATCAGTGGCCATAGAGACTACAAGTTTGAAGGGGTCAAGGAAAAAAGCTGAGGCTTCATACCATGTGTCTGGTCAGAGTGCCTATAGAAAAGCCTTTGGTGAAGGCACAGTCTTCATTACAACTGAGAAGAGAGTTTATTGGAGATGCCACAACCATAGAGTGACCACCAAGCACAGTGACAGATATATAACAGAGTAAATCTAATCCTTTCAGACAAGTTGTATGTGTAGATATGTAGTTGGCACAGTAAGAGAAATAGAGTATCCCAAGCACTTTGGAGCCCAAGAGTTCATGAGTAAATTTTAGATGTTGGATATTGAACTACGTGCTTTGTAGCTACATCAATGGACTTTGCTTACCTGTGACTGTTTTATTCCTCTAGATCTTCTCTTTTGTCATGAGAGAGTATTTGACCTGCTTTAGATTTTATATGCACCCACAGTTAAGAGACTGTGAATATTGTAATGAGATTTTAGAGCTTAAAACATTGAGAATTTTAAAGAACATGTGATTTTTATAGTTGTACTATATGCTGTTTTATGATATGCAAGATTCTGTAAACAAATAATAAAAGAAGGTTTATTGTTTAAAGGAAAGAGTTTATGTGTCAAGTTGACAGCATGAGACTTGTGTTGTCTTGACTTGGTTATAAATGTGACATAACTTGGAAAGGGAACGTTCAACTAAGGAATACCTCAATTATATTGGTTTGTGAGCATATCTATGGAAAATATCTTTGATAATAATTTATGAAGGAAGGACTCCCCACTGTGGGTGGTATCATTTATGGGTAGGTATTCCTATTTTATCACAGTTTAGAGAAGAAAACTAATACAACCATTTTACAGAATTCTTTCCCATTGTAATTTTGTTGTATATTTTTTAACTTCAGTAGTGATTTTAAAAATATTTTCATGTAATTATTGTCCTTTTCTATCTGTATTTGAAGTATTTTCCTATAATCATTTATTCAGTATATTGACATTATAATATTTCACTTAAAGACCTATAAATGGTCATTACATATCTTCTTACAACTTTGGCAATATCACATATGTATAAAATAGTTACTTTCATATACATGTAGTTTATAATTTTATGTTTTCAAATGTTATACTATAACTAAATTTTGATATTTTATGCAAGTAAAACTATTTTTTTTCTAAGAATTTTTTTCTTAACATTGTAAATCTTTACCATCTATTTTTTCAAAAATTATCCATTATAGTTGTCAAATTTCTCCCTAAGATATAATTCAAATTCTATTTCTTGTTGTGAGATAGAAATTCAAGCCTTTTTTTTTCTACTGAAATATAGGTAGAAAATGATAGTGCTTTCATTACAACTTAAATTAAATTGCTAGCTTCAGTGAGGACAGGATAACTAAATTTGTATCCAATTTGTTATTTTGATGTTGTCTATCTTGTATCAGTTTCACAGTTGGTGTTTGTAACTTTGCAATAGGTCTTAAATTGATATACCATAACTTTAAGTGATATTCACACAGATAATGGTCACAAACACATAGGCATCTTATAATAAACATCAAGGTCTCTCTTAATAGCACTTTGACAGTCACTCTTAAGTCAATCTTGAGATAGAATATAAGACATCATGGATGCCGGTTGAGATACAGATAAGCAGATGAAGCAAGCAGATTTATTTCAGCTTAAGTCATAAAGTATCTACTCATGATGGATCCTCATTAAACAGTAAAGTAACTAAAATATTAAACAAAAAGAAAAATCTTATATTTTGTTTTCTTTTTAAATATTTCATCTTGAGAGATTCCTTTCAATATTTGAAAATTAATTCTTCTTCCAAATTCCATACATACACAAAAAAACTTCAAAAATCTTGTTTAGTTGCTACTACTGACACACTTTACTTATTGCCCAACCAAAGCCATTTTTATGGAAGCATAACCAAATCACAAACTTCAAAAAACAGTATTAACAATTTACCGAAATACAAAACTTGTGAAAACTTCGACTATGTTTTATTTAACTTTTTTCTTACTCATAACAGTGTTTTGTAAATTAACACTTTATTTTATTTTCTGGGTCTTTACTCTATTTGTGTGAAAAGCTTGATCATGTCTCGGTAGAGGTGTCATTTCCTTTGGATACTAGACCTGGCCTTCTTTCCTTCTGTTGTCTTTCCTTCTTTGCTGCCCTGCCTTCACATTCATTCATTTGCTAATTGACTAATTGCTTTAGAAGTCAACTGGTGGTGTACAACTTCTATTAAACACATATGCAATGTAGGACTGAGTTTAAAAAAGTAGAAGGGAGTATTCAATATATGATTTAAGAGAAAAAAACTATTAAATTATGACAATAATTTAAGTGGGAAGCAGAACATATTTTGAATCATTAACTACTATCTTTTTTTTGCTCTGCCTTGATATTTGGTAAAGTCTTTACTGAAAAAGTTAAGTTTTAAACAGTAGACTTTGAGAAAAGTAAAAAAGAAAACTTGTTACTAAATAAGATTACAACTGTTCAGTGTGTTCAAATAGCAAAAATGGGACATAAATTTCATCATTGCAATTTGATATTTAACTTCCAAAATCATTTATATATTTATTTTGTGAGCAATTAAAGAGTGTATATCTGGTCCATAATTTGTGCTGATGAAAGAAAATATAATAGTAATAAAACATAGTATTTCTTTGAAAGATTAAACACTCTATAATAGAGAAGAGAGAAACTTACAGATTCAACATTTTATATTAATTTTCAAGTTGCATAATTTAAAATATAACACTTGGATTGCTACAACAGGTGTGGAGCACAGTAGAAGTAAAGTAAGTTTTTGAATTGTAAATAAGAGCATTCAACCAAGGTATTTTGATAGCTTTGTATGAAAGTGAGGGCTTTAAACTAAAACTATGAAATATGTACTTGTAAAAGTGGAGTATTGCCACATATTAATCTTGAGATACAATTTACACAATTTATTAGTTATATGAATTAAATTGGATCTGAACTATGTGGTATCTTTGCTATAGGGTCTTACCTTAAAGTTCAAGGAAGAAAGCAGGATAAAGAGAATAGATAGCATTGTTTGTGAAGTATTTTGGACTCTAAAGACCAATAACTCAATGGGAAATTACACATACCTAGCACTGAGTTTTTGTCAGATAGTTTATGGCTTTTGGGGCAATGGGGAGATTCTCACAAGAGATGGAGACTATTACAGAGATACAGACTTGTCCATCTACAGGAAATATATGATTGTTGGGTGTCAAACATCAACCTTAAATTGACCTTTCTTCCCAAAGTCCACAGAAAATTATAGAAGAGGGGATGGGATGATTGTAAGAATCCTTGCACACCTGTGGTGGGATGGTGTGTTCTATCTATGACAGAAATGTATGGACCATGAACTCACAAGAATATGGCTGTAATAAGATTAGTTTAATGACAAAACTAATTGATATGTCAACTAGAACAGGTTTTTTTTTTATATTTTTCTACACCTATATGAAGTTTTAAATATTGTTAATGCTTTCTGTGACAGGAAAAATTAGTATTTTCCAAACACTAACCATAGGCTGTCCAGTCCCCATTGGTCAGCCATAGACTAGTGTACATATGACTAAAGCTAAATTGATTCAGTAGGCTATATATACATGCTTGAATGTTGATATCTAACTATAATTTATAAAAGTTATTAGAAAGGAGGTCATGAATTTGGGAGGACTTAGAGGTAGAAAATGTGTAAAAGTGATATAGATTTAGTGCTCATCTATAAAGTTTTAAGATATAAAATTATTAAAATCAATACATGAGTTTAGGGTAATAGTAAATTAATAATTAGTATAATGTTTAGGATCTGAAAAAAATCTCTATATTGATATCTAAAGTACCTTGAAAGATGCAAAGAAAAAAATTATAGACTAGAGACATTTATATAGTGCAGTAAAACAGATTTATCAAGTAACCAACTGCCTACTTATGCATCCAACTCAAATGGATGTTGTATATTCTATTTGGGAATAAAATAATCTTTAAATATCAAAAATCTTTAAAAATTACTTTCTTAAAAAAGCAAATGTCATTGTTCATGCCTAGTAATATTTCCAGTGTAAAACAGTCAGTCTACTGATTTGTGAAAAGACTTAAATCTTCAGCTTCAAATGAACCTCAAGAAATATGCTAAACTGAAATGAGTTCTAGGAATTTTCTGTGCAATTTAGATGGATTCTATATCACTTTTCAGGATCTGAGACTTTATTTAGTTTTGTTAGAATATTTGGTTTGAGGAAAACCATGAAGAACAGATGCCAAATCATGCTTTGAAAGAAAGCTAAAACATGCTGATTTATTCTGAGGAACAGGGAGCCAGAACTTTATGATTTTACTTTAGATTGTAGAGTGAAGCAAATATTCTCTTTTAACAATTGAAATAAATAGAACTGATTTATTTTTTAGAATAAAAATCACCCATAGCAAATGGGGACAATACCTACAAATTTTGTGTTACGTATATGTATACATGCATATAAATGTGCATTGCTATATTTGCTTTTAAAAAATATCACTGGAGTGTAAATCCATTTTTAAATCAAGATACTCTACATTGACACATTTAATATAAAGCATTTATTTCTTGAACATAGATTTAAATGGTGCATTTGAAAATGCATATAAAATCTACTTTCTATAAATCTGAGAATATGCAAATAAATGTAACCTTTAAGGTGAATTTTATCCTATATATATTACTATACTTATAAATTAGTGCCTTGCACTGTCATCGAAGAAACTTCTTTCTGAAACATATTGGCACTAACACAGAGAGCCAGAACTGTACAAAAGGTAAGTGTTTTTGGAACAGTCTTAAACAGAATGTCTGCATCAAGTCCCTCTCCTCAGTGATAATGGTTCACAGAGTTAAATGAGAGTAAACAGAAAGATTTTAAGACTCAGGGAAGATGAATGACACCAGAAAAACCAGTCTTCTAAGACGAAAAAAAAAAAAAAAAAGACTAATCAAAATACAAACTCAGAGTGTGTCGCAAGGGGATCTCAGCTCTGAATCTGAGAGTTGAAGACTACCTACTACCTCAAATCCCTAACCAAGAAGCTATCTCAATTTGACATTTGCTTGTAAAGAAAACATTGGTTTCCAGGAATTCTTTAACACAGCAGCGTTAAAGAATTGGGTTCATCACGTGGAGTGTCAGGAGTTCTTACATTAGCACTTGTAAGATAACTGGGTCCTTTGTGGAATTTTCCCTAAAGTTCCTTGGATTACTTTGTAGTTTTGCTTGAGTAAAAAACCACCTGGGGACTCCGGGCCCTGGACAGCCACTCTGCTGCAGCATGAGGAGCACTACCCATCCAGAACACAGGTGGGAAATTAGCAGCAGGGGAACAGCTGGGTCCCTTGGTCCTGGGAGAGAATACGTAGGAGGTAAGCAACTTGTCTTCATCGAGGACCATATTCTGCACAAACCAAGACTGGTGTAATAGCAGAAAGGAAGCCGAGGACTTTGAAACTCAGCACAAGTTTAGAGCAGAGTTAGAGGTGAGCAGATTCCAGCTACTGGGCCACCTGTCTGGAGAATCCCTCTCTGGGATCAGGGTCACACCCAAGGGTCTGATCTCAAACTCTTGTCAGCAGACAGGCCCTAGGCTTCAGCTGTGAGGGCCCTCCTCTAGCGAACCCTAAAATAAGAGACCTTGCATGGCCGGACCCCCACCTCCAGGGCAAACTGCATCATCAAAGAAGGACTGAGGCCTTGGAAACTCAGACCTGTGTCCAGAGTTAAAGCAGAAATCAAGCAAACCACTTGCTAAGAGCAGACAGGAGACGCACAAGTCCTCTAGCCACAAGTGACTAGGAGATGACTAATTGTGAACCACTGAAGCCATGGGAAGATACCAGTGCAAATATATATATATATATATATATAAAGAACAACAAAACAACACCACAAGAAACTGGTGGTTCTACAACTGCAAGACCTGAACAAAGCAATGAAGAGGAAATAGAAGCACACAACAGCAAAAACACTTTTATGAAGATTATTAAAGACATAAAAATTCCCTAAAAAAAATAGAAGAGAAGAGAGGGAAGATAGGTGTTATATGAATAAATGAGAGTGAAGTTTTCAGAGAATTATTCTTAAAATGTTAAAGGGAAAAAATTAGAAGAAAATAAAAACAAAAAATTGGAAGAGATGAACAAATCCTGGAAAGAAGACCAAGTAAAGGAAAACCAAACAATGAAAGAAACATTTTAGGAACTAAAAAGTGAAATCGAACCAATAAAAAAGGCACAAAATGTGGCAAAGGTGGAAATAGAAAATCTGAGTAAAGAACTGGAAGTAGAGATACAAGCATAACCAACAGGACCCAAGAGATGGAAGAGAGAATCTCTGTAGTGGAAGACAAAATATTGAAAATATATACACCAGTCAAAGAAAACACTAAAGCCAAAACAGCCATAACATGAAATGTTCATGAAATTTGGGACACCATAAAAAGTCCTAACAAGAGAATAATAGGAATAGAAGAAGTAGAATAATACCAGCTCAAAGGCAGAGATAATGTATTCATTAAAATCACAGAAGAAAACTCTCCCAACTTAAAGAAGGAAATGCCTATAAAAATACAAGAAGCTTAGAGAACAGTAAATAGATTTGATTACCCAAAAAAGTCAGCATGCCACTTAATAATCAAGCCACAAAACATAAAGAACAAAGAAAAAATTTTAAGAGCTGCAAAAGAAAATGGCCAACTTATCTATAAAGGCAGACCCATTAGAATAACTCCTAACTATTCAATGGAAACAATGAAAACAAGAAGGTCTTGGCCAGAAGTTATACAGACACTAAAAGAGCATGACTGCCAATCTAGACTACTATACCCAGCAAACTATCAATCACCATAGATGGAGTAAACAAGATATTTCATGACAAAATCAGACTTAAACAACACGTATCCAAAAATCTGGCCCTTCAAAAAGCATTAGAAGAAAAACTTCAACCTAAGAATGCCAAATAAACCCATGAAGCAACAAACAAGTAAAAATCCCACAGAAGAAAAGTCCAGAGAAAGGAAATACATACAAGCTTCCACAAAAATTGCAGGGATAAAAAAAAATTCAAAGGGAAAGTTGAACACAAAGTAATTTTATGTGTAGCAAACTTATTTGCATTATCACCCTTGATAAGTCATGCTTATAATTTTTATTTTCTTTACAGTTATTGTTAACTTATCAGCATTTTAAATTCATTTTACTGTTTTTCTTGATAAATACAAAATAAATAAAAAAATAAAAAAATAAAAAAATATCAATCACTGGTCACTAATTTCTCTTAATACCAATAAACTCAATTCACCTATAAAAAAGATACACACTAATATGATGGATACAAAAACAGAAGCCATCCTTCTGCTGCATACAAGAAACATACCTCAACCTTAAAGACAGACAGGAGCTCAGAATAACTATTTGGGAAAAAATTTTCCAGTCAAATAGTCCTAAGAAACAAGCTGGTGTTGCCATCCTAATATCTATCAAAGTAGACTTCAAAGTAAAATCAATTAAAAGAGAACAGGATAGACATTATTTATTTATTTCAAGAAAAATTGATGAAGATGAGATCTCAATCCTGAATATTTATGCCACTAATATAAGAGAACCTATCTATGTAATAGAAACACTACTAAAGCTAAAATTATACATCAATTTTCATACCATAATAGAGGGATACTTTAATTCCCCACTTTCACTATTGGATAGGTCGACCAGACAGAGACACAACAGAGAATTAAGGAGTCTAATAGATGTTATGATACAAATGGATTTAATAAATATGTACGGAAGCTTTCGCTAAATACAAAGAAATATACATATTTCTCAGCACCAAATGGAACTTTCTCTAAAATTTACCACATAACAGGTCATAAAGCAAATATCAATAGATAAAAAAATGGAAATAATCCCTTCTATGATATGAGACCACCAAGGCCTAAAGTTACACTTCAACAACATGAAAAATCACAAAAAGCCTACAATCTCTTGGAAACTAAACATCATTCAACCGTACCACCTCTAGGTCTATGAAGAAATTAAGAAAGAAATGAAAGACTTTCTAAATATTAACAAAAATAAATCCATGACTTACCCAAACTTGTGGGACACAATTAAAGCAGTCTTAGGATGAAAATTCATAGCACTAGATGCCTATATGAAAAACCCAGAGTAATCTCACACTAGAGAACTAACAGCTCAGCTGAAAGCCTTAGAAAAATTAGAAGCAAACTCACCTAGAAGGAGTTGATGAAGGGAATAATCAAGCTTAGAGCTGAAATCAATACAACTGAATCAAAAAGAACAATACAAAGAATCAATGAATCAAAGAGTTAGTTCTCTGAGAAAGTCAACAAGATAGATAAGCCCTTATCCAAACTAATCAAAAAGCAGAGAGAGAGTGTCCAAATCAACAAAATCAGAAACGAAAAGGGGGACATAACAACAGACCCTCAGGAAATCCAGAGAATTATCTCCATCATAGAAGGAGAATTACAGACCAATTTCCCTCATGAATATTGATGCTAAAATTCTCAACACAATTTTGGCACACCATATACAACAATATACAAAAAATATCATCCACCATAACCAAGTAGACTTTACGCCAAAAATCCAGGGTTGGTTCAACACAAAAAAATTAAACATTCATCATTTAAACAAACTAAAGGAACAAAACCACATGATCATATCCATAGATGCTGAAAATGCCTTTGACAAAGTTCAGCACTGGTTTGTGATAAAAGCTCTGGAGGAATCAGGAATTCAGGGACAATATATCAATATAATAAAGGTGAGTTACAAGAAGCCAACAGCAAGCATCAAACTTAATGAAGAAAAAATAAAGAACTCCCGCTAAAATCCAGAACTAGACAAGGATGTCCTCTCTCCCCTTATCTATTCAATATAGTTCTCAAAGTGTTAGGTAATGTAATTAGAGAATGAAAGGAGATTAAGGGGATATAAATTGGAAAAGAAGAAGTGGAATTATCTATTCAATATAGTTCTCAAAGTGTTAGGTAATGTAATAAGAGAATGAAAGGAGATTAAGGGGATACAAATTGGAAAAGAAGAAGTGGAACTATCTCTATTTGCAGATGATATGATTGTATACATAAGTGACCCACAAAATTATACCAGGGAAATTCTATGGCTAATAAACACCTTCAGCAATGTAGCAGGATACAAGATTAACTCAAAGAAATCAGTAGCCCTCCTATACACCAAAGATAAAAGGGCTGAAAAAGAAATAAGGGAAAGATCACCCTTTATAATAGCAACAAATAGCATTAAATACCTTGGAGTAACTATAACCACAGAAACAACATATCTATTTGTCAAAAACTTTAAATCATTGAAGAAGGAAATTGAAAAGGGTATCAAGAAATGAAAAGATCTCCCATGTTCCTGGATAGGTAGGATTATGATAGCAAAAATGGCAATTCTAGAAGGACCAAGGTCTTTGAAACTCTCTCTCCATCCAGACTGGAGTCAAAGAAATCCCTAGTCCCTGCTAGACTGGGCACCATCTACAGGGAAAATTGTGTAATTAGACAAGGACCATGGGCTTTGCACTACATCCCCACCCAGAGCAATGTGCAAGGTGAGCAATTTCCAACACCTGGGTCACAGTCCAGAGAATTCCATTCTGCAATAGGGGTCACACCCAAGGGTCTTATCTCTGACTCATCTCAGCAGAAGGCTATAATCCATGCCTGGGTGGGCACCATCTTCAGCCTGAACTGACAAGGAATGAGGCCCTTGGTAATGCAGTCTCATGTCCAGAACACTGTCAAAGATTGAACAAACCACTTACTCAAAGCAGGCAGGAGATGCACAAGCCCTCTAAGCCACAACAGAGAAGGAGCTGACTAATTGTGAACCAGTGAAGCCATGGGTAGAAAACAGTGCAATAATACATATAGCAATGTAAAGAACAACGAGACAACACCAGAAGAAATTAATGGTTCTACAACTACAAGACCTGAAAGAGCAATGAAAAGGAATCAAAAGAAAAAAACAGCACCTTTATGAAGATTATTGAAGCCTTCAAAGAGGATATGAAAAATTCCCTTAAAGAAATAGAAGAAAATATAAACAAAACTTTGGAAGAGATAAACAAATCCTGGAAAGAAAGCCAAGAAAAGGAAAACCAAATAATGAAAGAAACATTCCAGGAACTAAAAAGTGAAATAGAAGCAATAAAAAAAGCACAAAATGAGGCAAAGATGGAAATAAAAATCCTGAAGAAAACAACTGGAACTACATACACAAGCATAACAAAGAGAATCTAAGAGATAGAAGAAAGAATCTCTGGATTGGAAGACTCAACAGTGGAAATGAATATATCAGTCAAAGAAAACACTAATACCAAAAAGGTATAAAAGGTATAAAACAAAACATTCAGAAAATTTAGGACAACATGAAAAGACTTAACTTGAGAATAATAGGAATAGAAGAAGAATTTCAGATCAGAGTCACAGATAATGTATTCAACAAAATCATGGAAGAAAACTTTCACAACTTAAAGAAGATGCTTATAAAGATACAAGAAGCTTATAGAACACCAAGTAGATTTGACCCCTAAAAAGTCAGCTTGCCACATAATAATCAAAGCATACAGAACAAAGAAAAACTTTCAAGAGTTGCAAAACAAAAGGGCAACTTATATATATAAAGGCATACCCTTTAGAATAACTCCTGATTATTCAGTGGAAACAATGAAAGCACTAAGGTCTTGGTCAGAAGTTATACAGGCACTGAAACACCAGGGCTGCCAACCTAGACTACTATACCCAACAAAACTATCAATCACCATAGATGGAGTAAACAAGATATTTCATGACAAAGTCAGACTTAAATAATACCTATTTACAAACCTGGCCTTCAGAAAGCATTAGAGGGAAAACTCCAACCTAAAGATCCCAAATACACCCATGAATCCACAAACAGTCAATCACCCCACAGAAGGAAAACTCAGAGAAATGAAACAAAAATCCACCACCAAAATAACAGGAAATATCAATCAATGGTCACTAATTTCCCTTATTATCAATAGACTCAATTCACTTATAAAAAGACACACACTAACATGATGGACACAAAAACAAGCCATCCTTCTGCTGCTTACAAGATACACACTTCAACCTTAAAGATAGACAGGGGCTCAGAGTAAAAGGTTGGGAAAAAAATTACCAAGGAAAATGCTTTAAGAAGCAACCTGGGGTTGCCTCCTAATATCGAATAAAGTAGACTTCCAACTAAAAGTAATTAAAAGAAACAAGGATGAACATTATTTATTCATGTCAGGAAAAATTGGTCAAGATGAGCTGTCAATTCAGAATATTTATGCCCCCAATATAAGAGCACCTATCTATCTAAAAGAAACACTACTAAAGCTCAAATCCCACATAAATTCTAACACCATAATAGTGGGAGACTTGAATACCCCACTTTCACCCCTGAATAGGTAAACCAGACAGAGACTCAACAGAGAAATAAGTCATCTTACAGAGTTTATAATGCAAATGGAATTGATATTTACAGAAGCTTACACCCAAATGCAAATGAATATACATATTTCTCAGTGCCACATAGATCTTTCTCTAAAATTACCACATAACTGGTCATAAAGCAAATATTAATAAATACAAAAAAGTGAGAATAGTCCCTTGTATCATATCAGGCTATGATGGCATAAAGTTATCATTCAGCTACATCAAAAATCATAGAAAGCCTACCATCTCATGGAAAATAAACATCACTTAACTGAACCACCTCTGGGTCAAGGAAGAAATTAACAAAGAAATCAAAGGCTTCCTAGAATTTAATGAAAATGAATCCACAACGTATCCAAACTTGTGGGACACAATGAAAGTAGTCTTGAGGGGAAAATTCATAGCATTAGATGCCTATATGAAAAGCCTAGAGAAATCCCACTATGAGAACTATCAGAACAGCTGAGAACCTTAGAACAATTAGCAGTAAACTTACCCAGAAGGAGTAGATAGCAGAAAATAATCAAACTTAGAGCTGAAATCAATACAATTGAAACACTCTGAATACAGTATGGTGGTTTCTCAGAAAACTGGGAATCAATCTCCCCAAGGATCCATCAATACCACTTCTGGGTATATACCCAAAAGAGGCACATTCACACTCCAAAGGTATTAGCTCAACTATGTTCATAGCAGCATTATTCATAATAGCAAGAACCTGGAAACAACCTAGATGCCCCTCAACTGAAGAATGGATTAACAAACTGTGGTGCATCTACACAATGAAGCACTACTCAGCAATAAGAAAAAATAATATCCTAAAATTTGTAGGCAATTGGATGGATTTGGAGAATATCCTCTTATGCAAGGTATCTCAAACCCAGAAAGATAATCAGAGTATGTACTTACTCATTTGTGGGCTCTAAACAAATGAAGCAAAAAGCCAAGCATGTCCAAGCTGCACCTCAACCCCTGAACAGCTTTGGATCTGAAATACCTGGGAGTAGCACCTTGGATCACACTCCATCTAGTAGAACCCCTGACTCAGTATTATATGTTGGGGTGAGGAAACTGAAGTGGATGCTGAACTGAGCAATATTGGGACCTTGGGACATCTTGCCCATGCTGGGGAGGAGATGAGGAGATGTGGAGAATAGAGCAACTGGAGGGGGTGAGATGGGGAAGAGACCTTGAATAAGGATATACACAGATAGAAAATGTGACTTTATTCATAATATAAAAAAGAAAGAGGAGAAAAAAGAGAAAGAACCATATAAAATCAATAACTAACCATTTTGATGAAGAGATGTGTTTATTCTGGCCTTTTTAAATCTATACTATTTCAGGTTCTTGCATCTCTTGACATTTGTAATTCTGAAATATAAATGCAAGAACCTAAAAACAAAAACAAAAACAAAAAAACATTACAAAGAATCAATGAATTAAAGAATTGATTTTTGAGATAGTCAACAAGATATTTAAAGACTTATCCAAACTAAACAAAAAGCAGAGAGAGTGTATCCAAATCAACATAATTAGAAATGAAAATGGAGACATAAATCAGACCCCCATCAAATCCAGAGAATTATCAGGTCATACTTTGAAAACCTATACCCCACAAAAATGGAAAACTTAGAAGAAATGGAAAGCTTTCCCAGACAGGTAACATATACCAAATTTAAATGAAGATCAGATTAAATATCTAAACAAACCTATAACCCTAAATAATTGAAGCTGACATTAAATGCATCCCAAGTAAAAAAAAGCCCAGGTTTAGAGAGTTTCATTGTGGAGTTCTACCAGACATTCAAAGATTAGCTATTATCAATACTCCTCAAACTGTTTCACATAGTAGAAATTGAAGGAACATTGCGAGACTGTTTTTATTAGGCCACAATTACCCTAATACCCAAGCCACTCAAAGATTCCACATAAAAGAATTAAAGAACAATTTCCCTCATGAATACTGATGCTAAAATTCTCACAAACCATATAATCAACATATAAAAAATATCATCCACCATGATCAATAGGCTTCATTTCAGAAATGCAGGGATCATTAAACATATGAAATACCATATATGCTGTTCATCATATACACAAACTGAAGAAAAAAAAAACATGATCATATCCTTAGATTCTTTGAAATCCTTTGGCAAAATCCAACACTCATTAATTATAAAAGTCCTGAGGAGATCAGCATTACAGTAAAAATATCTAAATATACTAAAGGCGATTTACTAGAAGCCAACAGTCAACATCAAACTTAATAGAAAAAAACTCAAAGCAATATCACTAAAATCAGGAATTAGAAAAGGATGTCCCTCTTCCCTTTATCTGTTCATTATAGTTCTCGAAGTTTTAGCTAATGCAGTAAGAGAACAAAAGGAGATTAAGTGTATACAAATTGGAATATAAGAAGGAAAACTATCTCTATTTGTAGATGATATGATTGCATACATACATGATCCAGAAAATTCAACTAGGGAACATCTACAGCTCATACACACTTTCAGGAAGGTAGAAGGATACAAGATTTCATCAATTAAATCAGTAGCCTTCTTATACTCTAAGGATAAATGGGCTAAAAAAGATATAAGGGAAATATCACCTTTTATCATAGCTGCAAATAGTATTAAATTACTGGGAGTAACTATATCCAAAGAAGTAACAGATCAAAATTTAAATCACTCAAGGAAGAAATTGAAGAGGACAACAGAAAATGGAAAGATCTCCCATGTTTGATAGGTAGGCACAACACAGTAAAAATGGCAATTCTACCAAAAGTAATCTACAGATTGAACACATTCCCATCAAAATCCAAACTCATTTTTTTACAAACCTTAAAAGAAAAAATACTCAATTTTATTTGGAATAATAGGAAAGCCAGGATTGCCAAAACAATTTTACTCAACAAAAGAACCTCAAGAGGCCTCACCATCTCAGACTTCAAGTTATCCTATAGAGCTGCAATAATAAAAACAGCCTGGTACTGGCATAAAAACAGACTTGTGGATCAATGGAATAGAATTGAGGATCCAGACATTAACCCAAAAACCTATGAACACCTGATCTTTGACAAAGAGACCCAAAATATTCAATGGATAAAAGATAGTACATTTAGCAAATGGTGTTAGCATAGTTGGATGGTAGTGTGTAGAAAAATGCAAATAGATCCAAGACTGTCATCCTGCATAAAACTCAAATCCAAGTGGATCAAAGACCTCGACATAAACCCAGCCACACTGAAGTTGATAGAAAAGAAAGTGGAACCAAAGGCATTAGCTGAACTATGTTTATTGCATCACTATTTGTAATAGCAAGAACCTGGAAACAACCTAGATCCCCATCAACTGAAGAATGGATTAACAAACTGTGGTACATCTACACAATGGAGTACTTCTCAGCAGTAAGAAAAAATGACATCCTAAAATTTGCAGGCAAATGGATGGATTTGGAGAATATCCTCCTGAGCAAAGTATCGCAAACCCAGAAAGATAAGCAGGGGATGTACTCATTAGTGGACTCTAAACAACCAAAAAAAAAGCAAAGCATTTCCAAGTTCCAAACCACAACCACTGAACAGCTTGGGATCTGAAACCCCTTAAACCGGCACTGTGGATCCCATTCTTTCCAGAGAAACACCTGACCCAGTCTTGATGTTGGGGTGAGGAAAGCAGATCTGCCAGGAGTGTATGCTGATTTAAGTCACCTTGGGATCTGGGACCTCCTGCCCTAACTAGGGAGGAGATAAAGGGATGTGGAGAAGAGAGAGTGACTGGAAGGGGTAGGAGGAGGAAACGAGCTTGAACAAAAGTATATATAGAAAAAATATGACTTTTTTGTAGTAAAAGGGAAAGGGAAGTGGGACATACCCTCCAATGCATTGACACAGGTGATGACTTCCTAAATATAGCACCAGTACACAGACTCTAAGAATAACAATGAATATGTGGGACGTCCTGAAACTGAGAAGCTTCTGTAATACCAAGAACTCAGTCAATAAGAAAAAACAACAGCCTACACAATGGAAAAAGATTTTAACCAACCCTACAAGTGACAGAGGACTGTTTTCAAAATATATAATCAACTCAACAAACTAGAGCCCAAAACCTTGAATAACCCAAATAAAAAATGAGGTTCAGAACTAAAAAGGACATTCTCAGCAGAATTGCAAATAGCTGAGAGGAACTTGAAAAAGTGCTTAACATCTTTAGCCATCAGAGAAATGCAAATCAAAACAATTATGAGATACCACCTGACACCTGTCAGATTGGCTAAGATAAAATACACAGGTGACAGCTTATGCTGGAGAGGTTCCTGAGTAAGGGGAACACCCTTCCACTGTTGGTGAGAGTGTAAGCTTGTTCAGCCACTCTGAAATTCAGTATGGCTGTTTCTCAGAAAATATGGAATCATTCTCTCCAAGGTCCCATCAATACCACTATTGGGCATATACCCTAAAGATTCACATTTACAATCCAAAGGCATTACCTAAACTATGTTCATCACAGCAGTATTCATAATAGCAAAAATATAGAAACAGATGCCCCTCAAATGAAGAGGGGATTAAGGAACTTTGGTACATATACCAATGGAGTACTACTCAGCAGTAAGAAAAAAATGATACCCTAAAATTTGCAGGCAAGTTGATGGATTTGAAAGTATCCTCCTGAGAGTGGTATCACAAATACAGAGAGATAAGCAGTGAATGTACTCACTCATTAGTGGACTTTAAATAAAGAGCTAAGCACACTCAAGCTGCAAAACAAAACCACTGAACAGCTTGGGACCTGACAGACTTTGGACTGGTACCTTGCAGCCCATTCCCTTCAGAGGAACACCTGATCCAGTCTTGATTCTGGTGTGAGGAAAGTGTATCTGCCAGGAGTGGATAAAGATCTAAGCCATATTGGGACCTTGGGACCTTCTACCCTTGCTATGAAGGATATAAAGTGATTGGGAGAAGAGAGTGACTGGGAGGTGCGGGAGGGCGAAGGGAGTTTGCGCAAGGGGATACATGGATAAAAAAATATTACTTTATTAATAGTAATAAAAAATAAAATTATCTACACAATGGAATACTGCTCAGCAGTAAGAAAAATATGATATCCTAAAATTTGCAGGTAAATGGATGGATTTGGAGAATATCCTCCTGTGCGAGGTATCACAAACCCAGAAAGATAAGCAAGGAATGTACTCACTCATTAGTGGACTCTAAACAACCAAAAATAAAAAATAAAAAATAAAAAATAAAAAATCAAAGCATGCCCAAGTTGCAACCCACAAACACAGAACAGCTTGGGAACTGAAAGACCTTAGACTGACTCCTTGTATCCCACTCCCCCTAGAGGAACACCTGACTCAGTCTTGATGTTGAGGGGAGAAAACTGGATTTGCCAGGAGTGGAGACTGAACTAAGTAAGCAATATAGAGACCTTGGGACCTTGGGATCACCTGCCCAGGGCGGGGATGGGGAGATGTGGAGAAGAGAGAATGACCTGATGTGGTGGGAGGGTGAAGGGACCTTGAATAGGGATATATAAGGATAGAAAATGTAACTTCTTTTTTCATAATAGAAAAAAAAGAAAGAAAAAAGAAGGCATAGGGGAGGAAACAAGAGAAAGAAGGCAGAGATATTTGTCCTATGGACAAAATACTGATTGCCTCTGGACATGAACGAGATAGACATGCGGTGGTATATTTTACATAACAAAATCAGCCTGGACTAACAGAATCACCCACAGTCAAGCCACAAAAAGTAAAGAGTGGTGACCCACACCTTCAATCCCACCACTCAGGAGTCATAGCTATTTCTATATTTCTGTGAGTTCAAGGCCTAACAACCAAACAGTAGTGGCTCACACCTTTAATCCTAACTTAGGATTATGATGCAGAGTTGAGCCTGGAAGTAAACCAACTGGGCAGGAAAGATATTTAAGGCCTGTGGAGCAGATTCAGGCAGATGTAGGAGCAACCAACCAGGTAGAAGACTCTTAAAGATAGCATTTACCTTGTTCTGCCTGAGAAGATGACTGGGTGAGAACTGACTGTGGTCTGTTTCCTCTCTCTGATATTCTAGCTTATTTTATTAAATATAAAATATATCACCGCACAGACATGGTTCATAGGAAAATGGCAGTTCATAAAGGTTCAAGATGAAACTCTATGTTGGATAAAGTGTTTAATTTTAACTGAGAATATTAATTAGGTGATCAAAAGGGGGATTTTGATTGCTAGATTTTGATATCTGGATCTTGGAGTCAGGCTCAGAAAGCAGAAGTGGACAAAAAGGGAAGAGACCTTGGTGAGTAGTTTAAGGGATGGATTCTAATAACTTTTAGATACATCCATAAAATTTAATTTATATTTAAGAAATAAAAATAATTTAAGAAATGTGATTTTTTAAAAAAAAATTGGGTTAGGCTATAGGTTTTTATTTGTATTACTAATGAGCATATTAAACACAAAAGAAATCAATTTCATAAACAATTGACTTTCTGTCTGCACTAATGGAATACACTATCTTTATAATCTATAAGTGTTAATGGAGCAATGACACAAATAGAGTAAAATATCATTCTTAGCAATGGAAACAGCCCTTAAATTTAACATTGCAAATTATTTATGTTTATCATTGAATATGGATTCTTGCTGTTCTGGGAATTCATGCTACTTTATACAAAATGATAATGTAATCAATTAGTCCCCAGTTCTTCATCATCATTAGAAATGACCTGCCTCCATTCCTGTGCTCATTGTTCTCAAACAGGCATTGAGGTTTTCTTTTTTTTTTTTCTTTTTCTTCTTCTTCTTTTCATTTCTGAGACTGTTTCCTGGAATTGACTTTTAACCTTATTCATGCCATACCCTAAAATGATTTAAATAACAAATTCTTCCTTAAATAAAATGTTTTTTTTTTAACTCTGCATATTTCTACCAGCAATAGTGGGAAAATAATTAACATTTGCTTTACTTCCTCTCCTAGTAAGATTTTGAAGTCTATTGTAACACAAAAGAAGACATTTTATAGCAGCACTTCAGATCCATCACAACACCTAAGCTGGTTCGTACTACATTTGCCCTATATAATTAGACAATAAAGTCCCTCTAGAGCATATTTCTGATGAAGAATTGTTTTAGTATTTTTAAAAATTGACATACTTGTTATATGATATATATACTATACTGTTTTGAAAATTGTATGCTCTCAAGTAAAAGTCACATTTTTCTACATTTACCAACTCTGACAATAGCCTTTTCTAATATTTTTACTTAATAGATTTAAAAAGTTTAAACTTATAAATGGATAGTTCTAAGGCTCAGAAACTTGAAACAAGTCATGCTTTTCAGTGAGTGTTAGAATATTACTTGCTATCACAGGAAATCCCTGAGAAGATTTTATGCCTTGCCCTCTCGCTGCTGCAGGATGCATAGCAAAGAAATGCACATCACTTCATTCCCCACTCCTACCATCATATCTCTGTTACTGGTGGTGACCTTCTTTGTCTTTTAATGATGATTTCATTCATCATTTTAGAGTTTCATGCACTATACTTTGATTTTTTTCTCCAATGTATCTTGCTCCTCCCCCACATCCCTGCACATATAATTTAATTTTCTTTCTCTTTTAAAAACATGAAAAAAAAATAGAGTCCAACTTGGGCTCTCTGACTGTGGCAGGAGAGGCCAGCCCTGCAGTGTGGCTGATAGAACCAATGAAAGTTGAAAAATTTCACTGATTTTTCTTCTAGCACCTGTCAGTTTTGGGTAGCTTCTGCACTATAATTTTTTATTCTATTTGTAAACTTTTTTCTCATAATAAGGAAAAGCTTTTATTGTTTCTTTCTATGTCTTATTTATTATTATATGATGTATTTTTTATATGATAGAAAGTATTTTTCTTCGTAACAGTATTGAACATGATTTTTTTTTGGCAAATAAGCACATTCCTGAAGACTGAAATCACCCAAAGTTTTATTTTAAGCTTAAGGAAGCAAAGCCTAAAGCAATTCTTATTCTAGATCATTTATGTCAAGCCCTTGACAGGATTTTTTGTGGTGGCTTAACTAAATTACCGACCCATTTCTCCTTGGAGAAGAATTCTAAAATTTTCCACCATCATGCAACCCTAATGAGTACCATTACTCTTCAGTCACTGAACCTGAGTAGGGCTCAAAGAGCCATATACTGAGTTTAGTCCAGGCCTAAAAAAAAATGTTGGGACCTTGGGACCTTGGGATCGCCTGCCCATGGGGGGGATGGGGAGATGTGGAGAAGAAAGAATGACCTGATGTGGTGAGAGGGGGAAGGAACCTTGATTAATGATATACAAAAATAGAAAATGTGACTTCTTTATTCATAATAAACCAAAGAAAAAAATAAAAGAAATTTTCCACTTTAAAAAAAAATGTGGTGAATCATCTGCCACAGTTCTGGGTGCATTTTCTGCTCATGTCTTTTTTTTTCATACTCTGAGTGCCTTTTATTTAACTAGTACCAAACTGATTTTGAGATCCAGTAGTATTCAATGTAATCAAAATTATATCCAATTTCTTTTTATTGCTGTCAGTAACACTTTATTTAACATATCTAACACAAACATGAACAACATTTGATATCTTTTATTCTTTGGGAAATTTCAGTATATATGTAATAGTCTATTATTTGAAAATGGTTACTTAGCAATTATTTTTTAACTTTGAGTTTTTTTTATACTAAAATTGCTTAATCACAGCCAAAATATATAATTTCCCACAGGGAAAATTGTGTAGACATGTATAATTTGCTGCAAGTTTCTTGATAAGAAACTTTAACAGCAATACACAGTGCAGGTAATGTTGAAGTTGTAATAAATGAGTAAAGTACTACATGATATTTGATTACTTTCTTAACATCAATTTTACATACTTGATAACATATCTTCATTTTCACTGTTTCCTCTCTCACAAATTCTTCCAGATCTTCCCTACCTACCTAAGCACCCAACTCCACACTTTCACTCTTTCCTATGGACAAAAAAGTCAGAATGTAAAGAAAAAAAAAAGAGGAAGGTTTTTATTTTCATTTTAAGGCTTCTACTGTCTTCAGAAAGTTGTTTATTAGTTTGTTTCCTTGTACTTGTTCTGTATTGTCATAATCAATTATTATTGTAGAATCATCAGATTCTAGTGGTACCATATTGCTATTTATGTTGTTATATGTTTTCTTGCACTGATTCCTTGCCCTCCATAGAGAAGGATGGAGGATGGGGGAGGCTGAGGGAAGACTGAAAAGAGGAGAGGGAGCAGTGATCAGTATTGGAAAAGAGTTTAAAACTATAAAGTTAAAAGAAAAACTCGAAAAATAATCAAAATAAAAAATACAAGGAAACCCATAATACACACACAGACACAATCTCAAAACAAAACAAACAGCAAGCAAAATAACATAAAAGCACAATCAGAAAAAGAAGTATACAAAAATACTTGTAAGACAAAAAATAAACAAACAAACAGAAAATACCACTGGGATAATTTTGTGTTGGCTATACATTGCTGTCCTGAGGCTTTTTCAGGTGCCTTTCAGTCATTCATAATTCTTCTGCTGAGAATTCCCTTTTTAGATCTGAACCCCATTTTTTGATTGGGTTAATCAAGGTTTGGGGCTATAGATTCTTGAGTTATCTATATATCTTAGAGATCAGTCCTCTATCACTTGTAGAGTTGGTGAAAATCTTTTCCCATTGTGTAGGCTGTCATTTTGTCCTATTGACAGTGTCCTTGGCTTTACAGAAGCTTCTTAGCTTCAGGAGATCCCACTTCTTGATTGTTGATCTTAGTGTCTGTGCCACTGGCATAATATTTAGGAAGTGGTCACCTGTGCCAATTCGTAGAAGTGTATTTCCCTCTTTCTTTTCTATCAAGTTCAGTGTAGCTGGGTTTATGTTGAGGTCTTTGATCCACTTGGATTTGAGTTTTATGCAGGATGACAGTCTTGGATCTATTTGCATTTTTCTACACACCACCATCCAGCTATGCCAACACAATTTGTTAAATATACTATCCTTTTTCCATTGTATATTTTGGGCCTCTGTGTCGAAGATCAGGTGTTCATAGGTTTTTGGGTTAATGTCTGGATCCTCAATTCTATTCCATTGATCCATAAGTCTGTTTTTATGCCAGTACCAGGCTCTTTTAATTAGTGTAGCTCTACAGTATAACTTGAAGTAAGGGATGGTGATGCCTCCTGAGGTTCTTTTGTTGAGCAAAATTGCTTTGGCAATCCTGGCTTTCCTGTTATTCCAAATGAAATTGAATATTGTTCTTTCAAGGTCCAAAAAATATTATGTTGGGATTTTGATGGGTAGTGCATTGAATTTGTAGATTGCCTTTGGTAGAAATGCCATTTTTACTATGTTGATCCTACCTATTCAGAAACATGGGAGAGCTTTCCATTTTCTGATATCCTCTTCAATTTCTTTCTTCAGTGATTTAAAATTCTTGTCAAATATATCTATTACTTCTTTGGTTATAGTTACTCCAAAGTATTTAATACTATTTGCAGCTATTATAAAAGGTGATGTTTCTCTTATTTCTTTTTCAGCTCTTCTATCTTTATTGTATAGAAGAACTACTGGTTTCTTTGAGTTAATCTTGTATCCTGCTACATTGCTGATGGTGTTTATCAGCCATAGGAGTTCCTTGAAAGACTTATGTGGGTCACTTTTGTATATAATCATATCATCTGAAAATAGAGATAGCTTTACTTCTTCTTTTCCAATTTGTATCCCCTTAATCTCCTTTAATTCTCTTATTGCTTTAGCTAAAACTTCAAGAACTATATTGAACAAATAAGGGGAGAGAGGACAGCATTGTCTACTTCCTAATTTTATATCTAGTATTTCAGAGTACAATTTTTAGAGAAGACTAAATGAGCAGGAATTATAATAAGTGTGATGTGGATCAGTGGGAGCAGAGATATACATATACGAATTGGGACACAGGTGATTTCATCAAGCTGGCTTATCCCAAGGCAGAACCAAGGACACTGGTCACGTTTTTGGGTACAGCAGACATGGGTCTGCATTTTAGCTCAATGCCACTATATATTTATTATTATATTATTTTCTATAATTAAATAAAAGGAATTTGGCAATATTCCTTCAGTTTCTACTGTGTGAAATAGTTTGAGGAGTAATGGTAGTAATTTTTCTTTGAAAATCTGGTAGAATTCTGCACTTAAACCATCTAGACCTGGGCTTTTATTTTTCTGGATGCTTTTAATGACCACTTCAAATTCCTTAAGGGTTGTAGGCCTGTTTAAGTAATTAATCTGTTCTTCATTTAATTTTGGTAAGGGGTACCTGTCCAGAAAGCTGTCCATTTCTTCTAGGTTTTCTATTTTGTGGTGCATAGATTTTTGAATATGACCTGATAATCTCTGGATTTCCTGGGGGTCTGTTGTTATGTCCCCATTTCATTTCTGATTTTGTTTATTTGGACACTCTCTCTCTCTGCTTTTTGATTAGTTTGGATAAGGGCTTATCTATCTTGTTGATTTTTCTAAGAACCAATTCTTAGATTCATTGATTCTTTGTATTGTACTTTTCTTTGAATTGTATTGATTTCAGCTCTAAGTTTGATTATTTTCTGCTGTCTACTACTTCTAGGTGAGTTGCTTCTAATTGTTTGAAGGCTTTTGCTGAGCTGTTAGTTCTTTAGTGTGGGATTTCTCTAGGTTTTTCATATAGGCATCTAGTGGTATGAATTTTCCTCTTAAGACTGTGTTCATTGTGTCCCATATGTTTGTATATGTTGTGGATTAATGTAGATAAAATATTAAATTCTAGGAAGACTTTTATTTCTTTCTTAATTTCTTTCTTGATTCAGAGGTGGTTCAGCTGAGTGATGTTTAGTTTCCGTTAGTTTGTAGGCTTTCTTTGATTTTTGATGTTGTTGAACTCTAACTTTAGGCCCTGGTGGTCTGATATTTTACAAGGGATTGTTTTCATTTTTTTTGTATCTGTTTATATTTGCTTTATGACCAATTATGTGGTCAATTTTGGAGAAAGTTCCATGAGGAGCTGAGAAATATGAATATTCCTTTGCGTTTGGGTAGAAGCTTCTGTAGGTATCTATTAAATTCAATTGCATCATAACCTCTGTTAGATTCCTTATTTCTCTGTTGAGTCTATGTCTTCTATTCCCTACCTTTGCCTCTTCTTTTCTGCTCTATGTTTCTCATATCCTTTGTGCTGAGATCTTGGTGGTGGTGTTGGGGTTTTCAGAGGCTACATACATTTTCTTTCTAAACATGCAGAAAAATTTCATGGAAAATGTTTGACTTCCTTTATGGTTCTTTGCTGTAAATTAGCTACAGGAGATGGGGCAGTACTGGTGTCTAGGATTCTGCAGCTAGACTGAAGCTGCATCTGGGAGAAGGACTGTTAACACTTTGTAGAATTAATCCAGTTATATTTATTCATTTACTTTATCTGGGTGACTGGTGTTTATTTTTCCACTGTTGTATCCAACATGAAATGAAAAGCTTCTACCAACAAAAAAAATTAAATGTTATATTCTATTATTTCTATTTTTATGTCAATTAATATAACCATATATTAATTTCATTTTAAAATATTTATTCTATTTATTGTACTTTTAGAATTTATAAAATATAAAAGTAATTTGAGACTCAAAATGTACGTGTGGGTATTAAGTGAAATGTGCTTTCTTTCATCAGCTATCCAGTTTATTCTTTCTGTATTTTCAGTGTTTTATTGGTACTAATTTTGTGATTATATATATGGAATTATTTAATACAGGTGCAAATGATTCTCATTCATTTGTTATAAAAATGGTGAAATATTTTCCTTGTTGATTATATTATTTTTTAATAATTTTATTGCATGTGTTTAGAAGATTTTCTTATATGTAATTCTTTGTACCATATGAATGCCTAGTGCATGGGAGATTCATTAAGGGCATTAGATCCTGTGGAGATGAAATTACAGATAGTTTTGGGTAATGAAGTGGGTACTGGAAATTGAACCCAAGTCTTCTGGAAGAAAAATCACTGTGCTTGATGTGATTGTAATCTTTTCTTTACTTGTTTGTAAGGAAGCATGACATATCAAAATAAACATAAATTTAGCCCACCTTCTGTTTTGCCAGGACAGGTGCGTTGCATCATTTATACCTGTTGTCATAACACAATAGCAAAGAGGTATGATTAGTACAAACAGCTTATACTATAAAGAAACTTAGTTTTCTTCTATGTCTTTTAGGAAGACAAAAGCTTCTCATTCATTGATGTAAGTGGTATTTAGTCACTATATTTATATTAAGAAACTTAGCGCTTATAAACCTTTATAAAATTACAGTAAAGAAAAAGCTCATGTGACTTGTGAAGGCATTTTCTTAAGTATAATTTTCTATAATTCCTCTAATAGGGCACACAATCCTTCTCATGGCTAAGATGTTGAGCAATTCTTTAATTGTCCTTTGGTCATCTGAGATTCTTCTAATAAGAATTCTTTGTTTAGATGTGTACTTCATTTTTAATTGCATTAGTTGGTTATTCATGTTTAGTTTCTTGAGTTATTTACATGTTAGAGATCAGCCCTATGTTAGATGTAGGTTTGGTGAAGATAATTTCTCATTCTATAGGCTTTTATTTTTGTCTTATTGACAGTTTTCTTTGCCTTACTGAAGCTTCTCAGGTCCAGTAGGTCACACTTAATTGTTGCTCACAGTGTCTGTGTTACTGTTGTTATATTTAGGAAGTGGTCTCCTGTGTCAGTGGTTTTAAGGCTATTCCCCACATTCTCTTTTATCAGGTTGTGGATACCTCGATTTATGTTGAGGTCTTTGATATACTTGGACATGAGTTTTGCACAGGGTGATAAATATATTTCTATTTGCTGTTGTGCCCTGTTGGTGAGACCCCTGAAGAGACCATCAGAGACACAAACTCTTCAAAATGCAAAAGCAAGATTTATTGAAAAGTAGTGCAAACTGCAGCAGGGACCTTGTCAAGTGCACTGTCATAATGGAGGCTGGAGAAGGTACTCGCTCCTCTGCATTCTCAGTTTTTAAAGGCAAAAAACACACAGTTGGGGGTGTCTCAATATGGGTACATTTCTGATTAGCTCATATCTTGGGACTTTCCAGAATTCCTCTGTTATCTAAGTTTTCAATTTTTCTGGCTGTTTGCCAAACCATTTTCTTAATAGACAATCTCTTGTGTTGCAACATTCTATAATTAAACAGTTGTTATCAGATGGTTCTAGGTTATGTTCTGTGTCAGTGACATGACCATCTCACATCAGGAGTCTGTCTTTTGTTAAGGCCATAAGCAGATCTCAGGTCAGCTTACTGTGTTTGTCCTCTTGTTGTGGTAGCTAGATCCATTTTAAAATCATGAGCAAAGCTTGTAGTGGGATTATGGTATGTTGTAAATATTTGTCCCACCTATGGATTTAATAAAAGCTGATTGGCCTAAGGTAGACAGAAAGTATGGGCAGGGCTACAAGGCTTAGAAACCTCAGGAACATCTCAGAGCAGAGACAGATGCCAGACAGAGATGCTGCAGAGATTCCAGGAGATGACACAGAGGAAAGAAGTTGAAATGCTGCCCTGAGAAAAGCTACTGAGCTGCACAGCTGAACAAGATGGGTTGAGTTCAGATGAAGGAGTTAGTAAGTTATATGCCTGGGCCCTAGGTCAATCAGCAAAAAATTAACGTAAGCATCTATGTATTTCTGTGTGACACTGAGTGTTTCTGCTGGACTGACAGACTGAGGTCAAACCACTGGTCCAGGTGTGAAAAGACCGGCCAGAAACTTAATACAACATTAGCTAATAGTTGTCTTAGTGCCTTAAAAATGTTCCTCAATATGAAGGAGTTAATGCATGAACAATGTGGCCACAGTATATGTGTTTAATAATTAGATTTGTGTGTGTGTTTTGTGACTCCAGATGAAAATTGTATAAGGCCAGCTAAGACAGAGGGTCTTTTTCGTTGAAAGGGTTCTCAGGTTACTCCTGCCAGAACTGTGTATGTCATAATTACTTGTTTTCTGTTTCATTGCAAAGCGGCAAGCACCACTGAAAAGAATAGGAAATGTGGGCTGCTTCTTCTTCCCACACCCTTTCTTTGCTCACTTTCTCTCTGGCCTTGAATGTAACCAATGGCCTGTGGGGGCTGTTTTTACACATGGTGTACTGAGGATAAAAATGGCTGCGTTGTACACTAAGCTACTGTGTCTTTGTTGTGACAATGTAGCAAGATGTTACCTGCCCATCTGCTTCTGTTTCTTGTTAAAAAGATTTGTTACTCTTGTTAAAAAGTTTTGTCTCAAGAAAGTTGTATATGCTTGTTCTATTAGAAAGTATTGCTAATGTTTTCTGACCTGTTCTTCTTCTTTTTTTTTTGCAAGCATAAAGATGAAATAGAAATAGTTTGGGTATTTCTGCAATCTCTGCTGCTGATAGCATCTAGTCACCACCCACAACTGCTGACTGCGTTTATGGTTCAGGATCATAATTTAGCAAAAGTAACTAGAAATTCATGCATGGTAAATTAAAAAAAATACGACATGTTTCCATTTTGAATTGCCACCATTTTTAGTTGCATGGCTGGGTTGTTACCTCCATTGGTCAGACACATGTCTGGCAGTCATCTTTCCTAGGTTAGTAACAGCCTTTTATTCTCATGCTGCTGCCTTTATTACCTATGCTGGAGGGTGGGACTCCCATGATCTGCCCTGGGGGCTAATTACCAAACCTGACCAAGGTTTGACTCCAAGGGTAGAGTGTCTAACCAAGGCAACTGCTGCATTTATAAATTATATCTAATCCACTAAACATCTATCATCTTTTAGAGGAGTTGGTTACAAATTATTATTGGTTAAGATAAAGATAAGATAACTCTATTGCTAGTTTCATATGCTTCATGTTAGTAGTACATTGCTACAGTGTATATATGTTTCTATTCTTGATTAAAATATTGTAGCCATACAATATCTTCTAGACTACTAAAGGAAACCACAAGAAAGATTTTAGTACAAGTTTTTGTGTTTTTTTTTTTGTAAAAATGAGAGTGAAGGGAAAAGACTGGAATAATAAAGAGAGGGAATGGGACAGGAAAAAAAATGTCTGAGGTAAAGATGCCTAGAAAATCAGAGGGACAGACTAAAGGCATACATAAAGTTTTAAAATGCCAGAGATGATATTGACTGTGTTTGCTTTGGTTCCTCATATTTCCTTCAATTTAAGAAGAAATTATAAATTTAAAAACTTTTCATATTGGGTTAATTTTGTTTGGTTTTCTTCATTTTTAAAAAATAGCTGAGGATTCTTCGCTGCAAAATGTTTATAATATATGTATAGTTATATGGATATAGCATATATATGGATATGACATAGATTTAATTTTATGTGTGAATTTAAACTAGTTTTAAATCTGTATATGTATGTATGTATGTAACTTGGATCTAACTCTGTGTGTATGTGAATGTAACTTGATTAGAAAAACATGTTTAGGCTAAAGAATATCTTACTAAGTACTAATGAGCTCTCTCTTCCTTACATCTTCTGGAATCAACAAACCTCAGGTACTTGGATTTGAAAAGGATGATTGTTTAATAAGGTGCTAAGTTTTCACCTTGCTCTGACAGCTAAACTTTAGAATTTAAGTCACTCAGGTTATAATGATTTTATGTTTTGGTTTTACTCTCTGTTTCTTTTTATTATGAATACAGTCATATTTTTTATCCATGTATACTTCAACTTCTGTTCCCCTCTACCACTTTCAGTCACTCTTATCCACTTCTCATTATGCCCTCTTCAGCAAGAGCAGGAGGTCCCAAGGTCTCAGTAGGGCTTAGTTCAGCATCCACTCCTGGCAGATCCACTTTCCTCACCCAAAATCAAGACTGAGTCAGGTTTTCCTCTGAAGGGAGTGGGATCCAAGGTGCCAGTCCAAAGTGTTTCAGATCCCAATATTTGGAGGATATTCTCCAAATCCATCCATTTGCCTATAAATTTTAGGATATTTATGATAATGAGTAGTACTCCATTATGTAGATGTACACAGTTTGTTAATCCACTCTTCAGTAGAGGGGCATGTAGGTTGCTTCTATATTGTTGTTATTACAAATAATGCTGCTATGAACATAGTTGAGCTAATATCTTTGAATTGTGAATGTGCAACTTTAAGATATATGCCTAGAAGTGGTATTGCTGGATCCTTGGGGAGATTGATTCCCAGTTTTCTGAGAAACTGCCATAAGGCATTCGAGAGTAGCTGAACAAGCTTACACTCGCACCAACAATGGAGGAGTTTTTCCATTGTTCTGCATCCTCTCCAGCACAGACTGTTATCTGTGTCTTTAATCTTAGCCAATCTGACAGGTATATGGTGATATCTAAAAGTTATTTTGATTTGTATTTCTATGATGGCTAAAAAAGTTGAGCACTTTTTCAAGTGCCTTTCAGCCCTTTGTAATTCTTCTGCTGAGAATTCCCTTTTTAGGGAATTTTTTTTTTTGATTGTGTTATTTTTTGATTGTGTTATTCAAGATTTGGGGCTCTAGTTTCTTGGGTTCTCTGTATATTTTAGAGATCAGACCTCTATCACTTGCATGTTGGTGCAAATCTTTGCCCATTCTGTAGGCTGTTTTTGTCTTATTGATTGTGTGGTTGGTTTTAAAGATGCATCTCAGTTTCAGGAGTTCCCACTTTGATTGTTGTTCTTAGTCTCTGTGCCACTGGTGTTATATTTAGGAAGTGGTCACCTGTGCCAGTTCATTTGAAGGTATATCCCACTTTCTTTTCTATCAAGTTCAGTGTGGCTGGGTTTATGTTGAGGACTTTGATCCACTTGGATTTGAGTTTTGTGCAGGGTGAAAGGCTTAGATCTCTTTGCATTTTTCTACACACTACCATCCAGATATGCGAACACTATTTTTTAAAGATACTATCTATTTTCCATTGAATATTTTGGATCTCTGTGTCAAACATCAGGTGTTCATAACTTTTTGGATAAAGGCCCGCATTCTCTATTCGATTCCATTGATACACAAGTCTGTTTTTATGCCAAAGCCAGGCTGTTTTTTATTGCTGTGGCTCTACAGTGTAATTTGAAGTCAGGAATAATGATGCCTCTTGAGGTTCTTTTGTTGAGCAAAATTGTTTTGGCAATACTGGCTTTCCTGTTATTCCAGATGAAATTGAGTATTGTTTTCAAGGTATGTAAAAAATTGTATTGGGATTTTGATGGGCAGTGCATTGAATCTGTACATTGCTTTTGGTAGAATTGACGTTTTTACTATGTTGATCCTACCTATTCAGGAACATGGGAGAGCTTTCCATTTTCTGATATTCTCTTCAATTTCTTTCTTCAGTGATGTAAAATTTTTGTCAAATACATCTGTTACTTCTTTGGTTATAGTCATTCTCAGGTATTTAATGTTATTTGCAGCTATTATAAAGTGTGATGTTTCCCTTATTTCTTTTTCAGCCCTTTTAGCATTAGAGTATTGGAGGGTTACTGATTTCTTTGAGTTAATCTTGTATCCTGCTACATTGCTGAAGGTGTTTATCAGCTGTAGTAGTTTCCTGGTTGAAATTGTGGATTATATCTGCAAAATTGTGGATATCATCTGCAAAAAGAGATAGTTTCTCTTATTCTATTCCAATGTGTATCCCCTTAATCTCCTTTAATTCTCTTATTGCTTTAGCTAAAACTTGGATAACTACATTGAATAGATAAGGGGAGAGGGGACATCATTTTTTGATTCCTGATTAAAGTCGAATTGCTTTGAGCTTTTCTCCATTAAGTTTGATGTTGGCTGTTGGCTTCTTGTAATTTGTCTTTATTATATTTAGATATTTTCCCTGTATTCCTGATCTCTCCAGGACTTTAATCATAAAGGAGTGTTGGATTTTGTTAAAGGCTTTTAAGCATCTAAGTATATGATCATGGAGTTTTTTTCCTTCAGTTTGTTTATATGTTGGATGACAATTACACTTTTTTGTATGTACAACCATCCCTGTATTTCTGGGATAAAGCCCACTTGATCATGGTGGATGATATTTTTTATATATTGCTGTATATGGTTTGCCAAAATGTTGTTGAGAATGTGAGCATCAATATTCATGAGGGAAGCTGGTCTGTAATTCTCCTTCTTTGTTGTGTCTTTGAGTGGCTTGGGTATTAGGGTAATTGTGGCCTTATAAAAGGAATTTGGCAATATTCATTTAGTTTCTACTATGTGAAATAATTTGATGAGTACTGGTAGAATTCTGCACTGAAACCATCTGGACCTGGGCTTTTTTTTTTTTTTTTTTTTTTTTTAACTGCGTAGGCTTTTATTGACAGCTTTAATTTTCTTTAGGGTTATAGGTCTGTTCAGGTAATTAGTCTGGTCTTCATTTAATTTTGGTAAATGGTACCTGTCCAAAAAGTTGTCCATTTCTTCCAGGGTTTCCATTTTTGTGGAATATAGATTTTCGTAGCATTACCTGAAAATTTTTGGGATTTCCTGGGGGTTTGTTGTTATGTCCCCCTTTTTATTTCTGATTTTGTTGATTTGGACACACTCTCTCTGCTTTTTGGTTACTTTGGATAAGGGCTTATCATCTTGTTGACTTTCTTAAAGAACCAGCTCTTTGATTCATTGATTCTTTGCATTGTTCTTTTTGTTTCAATTGTATTGATTTCAGCTCTAAGTTTGATTATTTCCTGCTGTCTACTCCTTCTAGGTGAGTTTGCTTCTAATTGTTCTAAGGCTTTCAGCTGAGCTGTTAGTTCTCTAGTGTGGGATTTCTCTAGGTTCTTCATATAGGCCTCTAGTGCTATGAATTTTCCTCTTAAGACTGCTTTCATTGTGTCCCACAAGTGTGCATATATTTTGGATTAATTTTTCTTATATTTTAAGAAGACTTTAATTTCTTTCTTAATTTCTTCCTTGACCCAGCGTTGGTTCAATTGAGTGATGTTTAGTTTCCATGAGTTGGTGGGCTTTCTTTGATTTTTGATGTTGTTGAACTCTGACTTTAGGCCCTGGTCCTATATGACACAGGAGATCATTTCCATTTTTTGTATCTATTGATATATGCCTTATGACTAACTATTTTGTCTATTTTAGAGAATGTTCCATGTGGTACTGAGAAATATGTCTATTCCTTTGCATTTGGGTGGAAGCTTCTGTAAATATCTATTAAATCCATTTACATCATAACCTCTGTTAGACTCCTTAATTCTCTGTGGAGTCTTTGTCTGGTTAACCTATCCAGGGGTGAAAGTGGAGTATTGAAGTCTCTCACTAATAGGGTGTGAGAATTGATGTGGGATTTGAGCTTTAGTACTGTTTCTTTTACATAGATAGGTGCTCTTATATTAGGTGCATAAACATTTAGGATTGAAATCTCCTCTTGACCAATTTTTTTCTGTGATGTATAAGTAATGACCATCTTTGTCCCTTTTAATTGATTTTACTTTCAAGTCTACTTTGTTAGATATTAGAATGGCAACCGTAATTTCTTTCTTAGGGCCATTTGATTGGAAAATCATTTCCCAAACCTTTAATCTGAGCCTGTGTCTGTTTTGCGGTTGAGGTGTGTTTCTTGAATGTAGCAGAATGATGCCTTTGTATCCATCTTGGTAGTGTGTGTCTTTTTATGGGTGAGTGTAGTCTATTTATATTAAGGGATATCAGTGACCACTACTTGATGTTTCCTGTTATTTTTGGTGGTAGCTCCTTTTTATTTTCTTTCTCTGGTATTTTTGATTGTTTGTGGTTTCATGATTGTGTGTGGGATCCTTAGGGTGGAGTTTTTCCTCTAATAATTTCTGGAAGGCAGGATTGGTAGATAGGTTTTGTTTCAGTCTGACTTTGTCATAATACATCTTGTTTACTCCATCTATGGTGATTGAAAATTTTTTGGGTATGGTATTCTAGTTTGGCAGCCATGCTCGTTTAGTGTATATATAACTTCTAACCAACCCCTTCTGCATTTCATTGTTTCCACTGAATAGTCAGAAGTTATTCTGATGGGTCTGCCTTCATAGGTAGTTGGCTCTTTTCTTTTACAGCTATTAAATTTTTTTTCTTTGTTCGGTATGTTTTGTGGCTTGATTATTATATGGTGAATAGACTTTTTTTGGGTGTCAAATCCATTTTGTGTTTTGTAAGCTTCTTGTATCTTTATAGTCATTTACTTCTTTTAATTTAGGCAAGTTTTCTTCTATGATTTTATTGAATACATTATCTGTTCCTTTGAACTGATATTCTTCTCTTTCTTCTATTCCTTTTATTCTCAGGTTAGGTTTTTTTCATGGTGTCCCATATTTCCTGAACATTTTTCTGATATGGATTTTTTCTTTGACTGATGTATCTATTTCTGCTCCTGAGTTTTCCACTCCAGAGATTTTCTCTTCAATCTCTTGGATTCTGTTGTTTATGCTTGTATCTGTAGTTCCAGCTCTTTTCTTCAGATTTTCTCTTTTCATCTTTGCCTCTTTTTGTGCCTTTTTATTGCTTCTATTTCAGTTTTTATATGCTGGAATGTTTCTTCCATTCTTTGCTTTTTATTTTCTTGGTTTCTTTCAAGGATTTGTTCATCTCTTCCTTTTTTTTTGTTTACATTTTTTTCTATTTCTTTAAGGGAATTTTTTATATCTTCTTTGAAGGCTTCAATAATCTCCATAAAGTTGTTTTTGTTGTTATTTCCTTTTGTTTCCTCTTCATTGCTCTGTTCAGGTCTGGTAGTTGTAGAACCACCAGTTTCTTTTGATGTTACCCTTTTTTTTCCTTCATATTGTTATATATATATTTTTGCTGTGGCATCTGCCCATGGCTTCAATGGTTCACAATTAATCAGCCCCTAGTTAGTTTTGGCAAGAAGGCTTGTGTGTCTCCTGTTTTCCTTTTGCAAGGAGTCTGCTAGATCTTTGATCTGCTTCAGTGCAGGGTCTGAATTTCAAAGCCTCAGTCCTTCTCTGATGATCTACTTCACCCTGCAGGTGGGGACTTGCTGTGCAAAGTCCCCTCTTTTAGATATAGTTGGAGGAGCCCCTCACAGCCTAACCCTAGGGAGAGTCTGAGATCAGACACTAGGGATTGACCCAGGTCCTGGAGAGGGACTCTCCAGATGGGTGGTCCAGTTGCTGGAATCTGCTTATCTCTGGAAAGGGGTCGGAATTTCAAAGTTTGTCCTGGAGGCTTATAATCGTTTTAAAGATATGAAGGTTTTAGAACAGCATTGGAGCCCATGATTTCCCAAACTTTTGGGGTTAAAAACATTTGTACAGGGGTAACCTAAGACTATCTGCATGTCAGATATTTGCATTGATATTTGTAATCATGACAAAGCTGCAGTTCTAAAGTAGCAATGAAAAACTTATAATGCAGGATCACTATTACATAGGAACTATATTAAAATGTCAAAGCACCAGGAAAGTTGAAAATCAGTGGCTTAGAAAATATCTTCCCCTACTCAAGGTCTTTTCATGCTTTAGAATGTATGTCTAGACTCCTTGTTTTAGCTACATTTGTTTACCTTAAGATAATTGGATGAACTGAGTTATATAAAAGTTTTTATTTTTAATACTAGAAAAATTTCAATTCAATATTATTACTTTTAGGGCTAAACCTGACATAATGAAATTGTAAATTTCTGGTCTTATGAAAGCTGCTAACATATTATAGGCCATTAGCAGAAATATGTAGTCAGTCATCTTTAAATAATCAAGATTTTTTTTAAGTATAGCCATGCTAAATACTCATGAAATTAATTATAGGGCTCAGCTTTGTTTAATCCTGTGTATATGTTTTCTGGGTTAAACTTCAAGAAGTAACCAGAAACCGTGCTTTTCTATTTAGATATACCTGAGCAGCCCTCATACTTCAGAGATTTGCATAATATGGCATTTAAATGTTTATTTACAAGCTTATTATATCAGAGACTCCCAGATCCTAACAGCTACCTAAAGTTTTTGAAGAAGACTAAAAGGTACCAGGATGTCTTCTGGACTAAGGCAGTGCTGACCTGGGCAAGATACCATAGTACAATGCCTGCCATCAGCACTCAGCTGAGGTTCTGGACAAGCTGTATGTCATCGAAGAATTGATTGCACCCTTTTGCCTAGACTGGGTAAAGCCAGTCTTTTCCTCTATATCCTTCTGTTATGGAAAAAAAAAAAAAAACTCCCATCTTACAGGCCTGGCATCTAAAGATAGATGCTATTTGGAAAGTTCTGCCTCCAAATATGTGGAGAACTGGGTATAGCTAACTGTGTATGGACTGGTTATTGGCCTATTTATATCATTAACCTAGTCTTGATTTAATTTTGGTAGGTATTACCTCTCCAGAAAATTGTCTATATTTCTTAGGTTTTCCAATTTTGTAGAATACGGGTTTTTGAAGTATGATCTCATAATTCTCTAGATTACTTCAGCATATTTTGTTATGTTCCCCTTTTCATTTATTATTTTGATAATTTGTATAGTCTCTCTCCTTTATGATAAATTTGTATAAGGGGTTATCTACCTTGTTGATTATCTAAAAGAATCAAGTTTTGTTTCATTGACTGTTTGTTCTCTTTGTTTCAATATTATTAATTTTGGTCCTGAGTTTGATTATTTTCTGCCTTATACTACATGTAGGTAAGTTTACTTCTTTAGTTCTAGAGCTTTCAGGTGTGCATTAAGTTTCTAGTATGAACTTTCTCTAAATTCTTTATGCTGACACTTAGTGTATGAACTTTCCTCTTAATGCTGCTTTCATTTTGTTTAATAAGTTTTATTATATTGTAGATTCATTTTCATATAATTGTTAGAAATGTTTAATTTTTTAAATTTATTCCTAAACTTAGAGGTGGTGAAGATGAGAGTTGTTCAGTTTCTATAAGTGTGTAGCCTTTCTGTGGTTTTTATTGTTACTGATCTCTAACACAAGGACATGGTGGCCAAATATGATACAAGGGGCTATTCCAATTTTTTGTATTTGTTTCTATATGTTTTATGACAAAGTATGTGGTCAATTCTGGAAAAGGTTCTATGAGGTGCTGAGTAGAAGTTGTATTTTTGTGTTTGAGTGGAATGTTTTGTATATATCTATTAAGGATATTTGAGTCATAATTTTTGCAGGTCATATATTTTTCTGTTAAGTTTTTGTCTGGCATCTGTCTATTGGTGAGAAGTCTTCCACTGTTAGTATGTGGGGTTTGATGTACAGAATAAGTTTTTATGATGTTTCTTTTACATATGTGTGTGATCTTGTATTTTGGGTAGAAATATTTAGAATTGAGACTCATCTAATGTATTTTTTTGTGATAAGTATGTATTAACCTTCCAGATTTTATTTAATTGATTTTATTTTGATAGATATTAAGATAGCTACACTGGCTTGCTTCTTTTTTTAAAAAAAAACTGCTATCATTATTATTATTATTATTATTATTATTATTATTATTATTACTATGAACAAAGAAGTCACACTTTCTAACCTTGTATAACCTTATTCAAGGTCCCTACCCCCTTGCACCACATCAAGTCATTCTTTCTTCTCCACAAATCCCCATCCCATCCCTGGGCAGGCTGTAGGCAGTCCCATGGTCCCACTGCCCCAATATTGCTTAGTTCAGACTCCACTCCTGGCAGATCCAGTTTTCTCTCCTCTCCCTCAAGAGTGAGTCAGGTGTTCCTCTAGGGGGAGTGGGTTCCAAGGTGTCAGTCCAGGGTGTTTCTGATCTCAAACTGTTCAGTGGTTGTGGTTTGCAGCTTGGGCATGCTTGGCTTTTTTCTGGTTTGTTTGTTTGTTTGTTTAGAGTCCACTAATGAGTGAATACATACCCTGCTTATCTTTCTGAGTTTGTGATACCTCACTCAGTAAGATATTCTCCAAATCCATCTATTTTCCTGCAAATTTTAGGATATCATGTTTTCTTACTGCTGAGGAGTACTCCATTGTGTAGATGTACCACAATTTGTTAATCCACTCTTCAGTTGAGGGACATCTAGGTTGTTTCCAGGTTCTTGCTATTACAAATAATGCTGCTATGAACATGGTTGAGCTAATACCTTTGGAGTGTGAATGTGCTGTCTGGTTGATCTATCCAGGGTTGAAATTGGTGTATTGAAGTCTCCCACTATTAGGGTGTAAGAATTGATGTGGAATTCGAGCTTTAGCAGTGTTTTTTTTTTTTTTTTTTTTACATAAGAAGGTGCCCTTATATTAGGGGCATAAATATTCAAGATTGAAATTTCTTCTTGACCAATTTTTCCTGTGATGAATAAGTAGTGACCATCTTGGTCCCTTTTAACTGTTTTTAGCTGAAAGTCTACTTTGTTAGATATTAGGATTGCAACCTCTGCTTGTTTCTTAGGACCGTTTGACTGGCAAATCTTTTCCCAACCCTTTATTTTAAGCCTGTGTCTGTCTTTGCAGTTGAGGTGTGTTTCTTGTAGGCAACAGAAAGATGGCTTCTGCTGTTGTATCTATCTTGTTAGTGTGTGACGTTTTAGAGGAGAGTTGAGACCATTGATATTAAGGGAAATTAGTGAACATTGATTCATATTTCCTGCCATTTTTGGTGGTAACTTGTTTGTATTTCCTTTCTCTAGGGTATTCTTCTGTGGAATTATTGATTGTGATTTCGTGGGTGTATCTGAGGTCCTTAGGTTGGAGTTTTCCCTCTAATACTTTCTGTACTGCTGGATTGGTAGATAGATATTCTTTCAGTCTGACTTTTTCCTGAAATACCTTGTTTACTCCATCTATGGTGACTGATAATTTTGCAGGGTATAGTATTCTAGTTTGGCAGCCATGCTGTTTTAGCGTCTGTATAACTTCTGACCAAGCCCTTCTAGCTTTCATTGTTTCCATTGAATTGTCAGGCGTTATTCTGATGGGTCTG
>PVIH01015663.1:0-48696 GCA_004025045.1 Sigmodon hispidus | reverse complement strand
AGGTGTCACAGGGCTGGATGGGTAGGTGTCACAGGGCTGGATGGGTAGGTGTCACAGGGCTGGATGGGCAGGTGTCACAGGGCTGGATGGGCCTGTTCCCAAGCTTGCAGGCTTTAGGCTTGTGTATGGCCCCCCTTGGCATTGCTCCACTGCCATGCTGAGCTGGTGGCTTTCACTGTGCTGTGGCTTTGAAGCACTTAATGACACGCTCATATTGTTTGCTCCAATTTCAGTAACAGCAAGTACAACAGGCTAATGCCTTCTTCCTGGCTTGCCTCTCTGTGCCTGCACGTGGGGACACAGTATGCTGCTACAGACCCATGTGCATACACTCATGTGTGCACCCGGTGGTGTGTGCACGTGCAGGCCAGAGCAGAGAGCTGGCATCTCCCTGTCTCACTCTTGCACTTCGTGCTTGGAGACAGAGTCCCGCTGAGCGGAAGCTCGCTAGTCTGGCTAGGCTGGGGCCACCAGGGAGTTGTCCTATCTGTCTCCTCATGCAAGGTCACAGCTGCGCAGTCCTTTACTTGGGTGCTGAGGATTTGAACTCCTGACCTCATGTTTTCAGAGCAAATGTCCTTTCCCAGTGAGCATCTACCCCATGTGTCTGGGTGCCTGTTCATGTGCCACCTGCAGATGTGCCTCCAGGCATCTTCTAGTCTGGGGTTGGCCTGGGGTTTCCTGTGGAGGATGCCATTACTCAGCAGACACCGTCTCAAGGCTCTTGAGCTGGTTCTTCTGGCTAAGCTGCAGCTTTTTGCCCCCTCCTTTCCCCCAGGCCACAGAGAGTCCCTTCCTCCCGTGGGCAGCAGCCTTCCCACTAGAGAGGCCATTGTGCACGGCCATCTTACACTCTTTGCTCTGCTAAGGTCTCTGCAAATGAGACCATGACGTCTTTGATCTGTCACCTCCAGGCACAGCCTTGTGCAGGTGCACCTTCCCCTCTGGCATTCTGAGCGTTGAGAGTGAGCATGTGTGTACCCACTCATGCTCGGCCATGTGTATGCAGGGTTGCTTGCACTCCCTGGACAGGAGTTTCTGGCCCTCCCCTCCTCTGCCTTCACCTTGTCCTTGGGGCCTTGCCACTGCCTCACCTTTGCACTCCACTGTCCTGCCCGCCTGCGTGGAGCCGTCACACTAGTTTCCCTGTGACCTTGGGGATCTGTTATGTCATGGAGAGAAGCCTGGGGAGGTTGACTCCATCTGAGTCCTGGGAGCACATGGGCAGCACAGCACAGGAACCACTGCTAGCTGCGAGCATGCTGAGGGCATGGGGCTCATTGGCCTTGACCTTGTGTGTATGTGTGTGTGCGCGCGCACATGTCTGTGTGTGTAAGAATGTGAGTATGTGTCTGTAAGAAAGCATGTATGAGCACGTGCACACACATCTGTGCTGTGGGCTCTGCTGGCAGCACAGGTGTTCTCACCCGGCTCTGCAGGATCTGCAGGCCCCAGGAGTTGAGGAGGGTGCTTGCTGTAGTTAGAGCCAGACTCACTCAGGTGTGGGGAGTACGCTGAGCAGGAGGCAGGCAGGCAGGCAGGCTTCTTCCGTGGGGCCAGCACGGGGCTCAGCTGCCTGGCAGAGTAGCTGCTCCCCATGGCTGTGGTCGCTTCTCAGCTGCTGCCTGTTAGCCTTAGCTGAAGCCTGGTCTCAGCTCCTCCCATCCCTCCGTCCTGGCGCTGTGGACATGGAGTTGGCTGGTTCTTCGGGGAATGTTTTGGCCATTGCAGGGTAATGAATAGTGCCCCCAGCCACCGCAGAACAGGGTGCCCTCAGTGTGTGTCAGCCACAAGTGACCCTAGACATGAGCCAGAGACCTTGGCTGAGACTTCCTTCCTTCTGCACACAGCAAGTAAATGGGATTTGTTGCCTGTATGTTTGTTGATTCATGGGGATAGCAGGTGACTTGAGCCATCTGAAGCTGTCCGCAAGCTCAGAGCCACCAGTCCTGTTCTCGTGGCCAGAGTGGAGAGGAAGGCCTGTGAGGCCTGGTACAGCAGCCCCAGGGCTGGCAGGCCTTGTGCCTTTCACCTCCCCTTGAAGAGGGCTAGGATAGTTCTGACTGCCCATCTATGGAGTCAGAGTGCCACCTTCCTGTCCCCATGTGGCCCATCCAAGTATCTCCTGTACCCTAGCTTGTATATCCAAGTGCCATCCCCCATCCCAGTGCTTGGGGCTGGGTTGATCATCCCTTGTGCCTCAGTTTCCTCATAGCGGCCACCTGCCCACCTGACACTGTTGCCATGTTGAACTGTGTGGAATTACTTGCCTCCAGAATCTACTTCCTGTCTTCTTGGGACCTCAGATGCTGGTCCTGACTTTGTCTAGGGCACTCCTTGCAGCTCACTGCCATGTGCCTGCTGTCTGAGAAGGGAGGGCCCTGGAGGCACCAGTGCTCGTGCTGTCTCCTGCGGCTGAGGGCACCTGTGCATAGTAGCAGTGACCAAGAGCGGGTTCATGCTGCCGAGTGTCTCAGAGTGGGACCCTGTGAGCCAGCCCTCAGGTGCATTGCCTCCGTTCAGAACCTACACACCAGGCCTGGCTCAGCCCTGGCTTGTGACCCAGTGCCCCTGTGTTTGCTGTAGTGGGGTCTGACTACCACCTCAGCTGGCATGGATGTCATGGTTGTGTGGTTCCTGTGTGTGGCAGCACTGCTCTGAGGTACTTAGATCTTTGGGGACCTGGGATCCCCACCCTTGGGAGCTGCATCACCCACACTGTTCTTGGCTCCACAGATCATCCCACCCAAGGAGTGGAAGCCACGGCAGACATATGATGACATTGATGATGTGGTCATCCCAGCACCTATCCAGCAGGTGGTGACAGGCCAGTCGGGGCTTTTCACACAATATAACATCCAGAAGAAGGCCATGACTGTGGGCGAGTACCGCCGCCTGGCCAACAGTGAGAAGTATGTCGGCGCAAGCCAGCTCCCTGCTGCTTAGACCCACTTCCAGGAGGCCATCCCTGTCCCTGTCTCCAGGGGCTTCCCTCATCCTAGCATGTGGCCTGAAGGTGGCCTTCCAGTGGAGATTCTCCATGCTCCCTGCTCTGTGCATCTTAAGACCTGCAGTCCTAGCATGTGCAGACATATGGTCCTTCTGTTCTCTGTGCCAGCTGCCCCTGGTTCCCGAAGCTCTGTGCCCTCCTTGCCACATGCAGCCTTGGTTCTGGGGTTGGGTTCTGAGGTGGCTAGAGGGTGTCGTAGTGCCCTGAGCCCCATCCAAGCTGCTGTGCTGTCCCCAGGTACTGCACACCACGCCATCAGGACTTTGACGACCTGGAACGGAAGTACTGGAAGAACCTGACCTTCGTCTCACCCATCTATGGGGCTGACATCAGCGGCTCCCTATATGATGATGTAAGTGTCCGCGAGTGCCCACCCTGGGCCTGACCACCGCTGTGGACTCCGGGGATAGGAGAGTGGCTGTCCTCGTGGCCTTGAGGTCTTGGCCACCTCAGTGGGGGCTGCTGAGATGTGGAGCTGGGAACCCATGGCTTGGAGCTGTGGCAGGATCCCAGCTTGGTGGTGGCTCATGGCCTAGGCATAGTTGTCAAGTTCAGGAAGAGGGGCCAGGGCAGAGCCGTGTTGGTGCTGGCATCTCACTACATGCCTCTGGAAGGTTCTGTTGCTTAATGATTTGTATATATGTGCAAATGGAGGCCTGTGGACAGACCCTGGTCCTGTCTGCCTTGCTCTTTAGAGGAACAGGGCCTCACTGTGTACACCAAACTGGCTTCAACCTTAAGGAAGTACGCCTGCCTCATGAGTGCTGGGGTTACCTTCTCCACCTTGTTTTTTATTGTTGAGCTTTTAAAGTTTACTCATTTTTAGATTCTCTGTGTGGGTATTTTGCCTCCATGTATGTTTAATCTCCTGGAACTGGAGTACAACTGGTGTAACCCTCCATGTGGGTTCTAGGAACTGTGCCCCAGCCCTCTGGAAGAGCAGCCAGTGCTCTTAGGCGCCGAGCCATCTCTCCAGCCCCTTGGCCTGCCTTGTTTTCTAGGACAAGGTCTCACTGAACCTGGAGCTCACCCACTAGGCTAACCTGACTGGCAGGCCATGGGGACTCTCCTGTGTCTGTCCAGAGCTGGGATTACCGTGTACACTGATACATCCAGCTTTCTGCATGGATGCTGGTGGCTGGGCTCAGGGTTTCCCACCGAGCCATATCATCAGTGTTGTTTGTTTTTGAGTTGTGTGTGTTGTGAGTGTGTCTGTTCTTGTGTGTATGTCCAGACTTGGTGGCAGCACCTTCCTGCTGAACCGTCTTCGTAGCTGTGTGTGCCACAGCAGTTCCAAGCACCCACGGTATTGTAGAGCTCTTACCTACCATCTTAGAAAGCAGATCTAGCGCCCCAACAGTCATCCCATCCCTCTCCAGACGGACACCTGAGTCCACGTCTGTCTGGACATTTCCTGTTTTAACTGTCCCACGCTGTGAGCTTTTATGATTCTCGATGTCTTCAGAGTCCCTGCATACAGCATGACTGTTGTCAGGTGATAGAGTGTGGTCTGCCTGGGCTGCAGGAGGTGGCACAGCTGTGGGCGCTGTCTAGGTCCAAGTAGTCAAGGCTTTGTTTCTCTGAGGTCCATGTCCAGGTGACCTGCTGGGCTAGGCTCCTCTGCCGCTGCCTCTCACCACTCTGGGTTAAGCAGGCGCTGTTCATTATGGTTTCTTTTTCCATGATGCTGAGTCTCCTGGGTTCTCACCGCTCTCTCTGAGCCTCTCTGGAGTAGTCTGTACTTCAGTTCTTTGCCATGTGATTGACCATCTTTCTACATTACTGAGTTGTGGGCTTTTCATACACATGGGGTGTGAGTTTGTGACCTTAAGCTGTCTGCAGCCTGTCACAAACTATGAGCTGTCTGTCTATCCAGTCTTCTTTCCCTCAGTGCTGGGATGGACTGTGGGGCCCTTGTGCATGCTGGGCAGGTGCTCTGTGTCAAAGTCACAGCCTTTGTAGACAGGCCATGCCAGCCTCAGCCTTCTGAGTGCCTGGGACCATAGGCCTGATTGTTCACCTTCCTGGCAGGGGCCTCACTGATAGAGCCCACATAATCCTTCTCTGCTTGCGTTCTCAGTGTCATGCTGAAGAACCTGTTATTGATTCCACAGACAAGAAGGGTTGCTTTGTCCTTTTCCTGAGAGTTCAGTGACCTTGGTCCTCAGTCTGCCGATCTATGAGCGGGGGTCAGACCCAGGCTGGTGGGGAGAGCCCACTGGCCTGGCCTAGCATCAGCTGCTGGAGAGATGCTTTGATCACAGGGGATGGTCTGGATGCCAGGGGGAGTTCTACATCAGTATTGGTTATATTTGTTTGTTTATTAAAAGCAGAAATTTAGGGCTGGAGAGATGGCTCAAGTCAGGAGGAGTGCCGGCCCCCAGGCCCTACAGCCTGCATGAGATGAGACATCCTTCATCCTCTGTCTTAAAACTCACTCTACAGGGGCTGGAGAGATGGCTCAGCAGTTAGGACTCAGAGTCTGCTCTTCCAGAGGACCCGGGTTCGATTCCCAGCACCCACATGGCAGCTAACAACTGTCTGTAGTTCCAGTTCCAGGCAAACAAATAAATAAATAATAAATAAATAAAGTTTTTTTTTTTTAAAAAAAAAAAAAAAAAAAAAAAAACTCACTCTATAGACCAGGCTGGCCTTGACTTCACAGTGGTCCGCCCACCTCTGTCTTCCTAGTGCTGGGATTAAAGGTGTGCACCACCACCGCCTAGTGGCAGAAGTTCTTAAAATGGATTTCTTTTTGATCTGTTTTTTTAAAAAAACAAAAAGCAAAAACAAAACAAAAAAAAAACCCAAACCCTTTTTATTTATCTATTTATCTATCTATTTGTTTATTTATTTGTCTTGGTTTTTGCCTGGAACTGGAACTACAGACAATTGTGAGCTGCTGTGTGTGTGCTGGGAATTGAACCCCGGTCCTCTGGAAGAATAGTCAGTGCTCTTAACTGCTGAGCCATCTCTCTAGCCCCTTGATCAGTTTTAAGTCCACAGCAAAATGGAGCAGAAAACACAGCCTAAGTTGCTGGAGGGATGGCTCAGTGGTTAAGAGTACTCCTGTTAGTCTAGAGAACCTGGGTTCTATTCCCAGCATCCACATCTGGTCCTCAGTACTGTCCCTAAGTCTGGCTCCTGGGGATCTGGCCCCTGTGGGCACTGCGCTTGCACACACAAGTAACTAAGTAGTTAAAGACAGTCCTGCTGTAGACCCTGCAGTCCTCTTGCTCCTGTACCCATACCCGTGATGCCGGGCACGTCCTGCCACCATTCCTGTTCTTTCCCACAGTGTCTCAGGACTGGAGTCCTGGCATAGCCTTCCCAGGGCTCTGTCCTACAGTCATGGGTTTAGGGCTCATCCATTTCTGGCTTGAAGGCATATGTTCTCAAGTATGTGCACTCATCTGTGGGTGCGGCTCTCAGTGCCTAGTGCTGGTGACTGAAATGGGAGATGTCTCACAGGTCCTTCTGCAGACACAGAGTCCTTCTGCAGAGGCTTCTTGCTCCTTCCTTCCTGAGCCGGGGTCTCAGGGAACCCAGGTTGGATTTGAACTTGCTGAGGATGACCTTGAACTCCTGAGTCTCCTGTTCCTCCTCCTGCCATCATGCTGTGCCCTGCATGAACAAAGCCTCTGTGCTCTGATGGGGGAGGCTGTGGGGGTCTCTTGGTTTGATCTGCTTCACCCACTGCAGGGCCAGAGCCACTTGACAGGTGGCAATAAGGTCTGTGGCTGTGTGCTCTGCTCTCTTGGTTTTGGGCCTCTGTCCTCTAATAGGTGTCTTGTACTGTCATCTTGTCATTTTGTCACCTGTGCTGTCAGCCTAATGCTATGTGAGATCAGAGTCTGGGCTGAGTCCAGCATGATGTTCCAGACATGCCCCTGCATCCACCTCCTGTTAGCTAGCGTGCTGGCTTTATGGAGAGCTCTGTCCACACACAGGCTCCCTGGAAGCTTATAGCTTGGGCCTGTGTGCCTGCCTCACCTAGAGAAGTACAGAGTCTGTTACAGACGGGGAGACTGAGGCCCAGAGCAGAGGACTTTGGAATTCTCCCCACGAGGTTGCAACCCTTTCTTACAGCCCATGACATGTTATAGGTGGTGACTGTGCTGGGTGGCAAGGCCACTGTATGCTTGGTGACCTCAGCAGCCTTCTGGCAGGGGAGTGGCCACTTCCAGGATTACCTCACTGTGGACATGCTGAGGTACACTCTGTTGGCTCTGGGGTGAGGAGAGGTGTCAGTGAGGCTCCTGCCCTGCTGTAGCTGCAGCCGGCAGTGTTGGATGAGAGTGTGGGTCAAAGTAGGGGCTTCACTCATATTTGCTTACATCCCTTTGAAGCAGTCTGGTCTTGTCTGATGGAAGGTTCTGGAAAGACTGTCATTTGGGCATGGGTTCCCATGCCTCTGCAGGGATCATCCGCATGTAGACTGCCTCTCTCTTTCTATGTTAAAGGTGTGGAGTCCACCATCAGGCTGTGGTTGTCCCTTGGCACATGCTGGCTTGTAGACCACTGCCTGTAACATGCTTTTCCAGGAATGCTGGGATGTTACCTGAATCCTAATTGTATTATAATAAAAACCTGGAGCCGGGTACTGGGGAAAAGCTAAAAGATCAGAGAGATGGAGGAACAGGCCACAGCCACTTCACACTTAGCCACTCCTCAGCCAAAAGGGAAGATCCTGTCTCCCCTCACCTTATATTTCTTCCTCTGCCCAGCCATAATTACCTCCTGTTTCAAACTTCCTAGTGCTGGAATTAAAGGTACGTCCACCACTGCCTGACCTCTATGACTAACTCTGGCTGACTCTGTCCTCTGATCTTCAGACAAACTCCATTTCTTTAGAGCCTATACAGTATTCTCCACATAGATTGGCAGGTGAGAGAGTTGAGGGCCTGAAGCTGTAGTCTTCTGAGTCTGGGTGCCTGATGCTGACATACCTTAGGAGTCCTGTCTTACCCCAGGGGACTGCAGCCAGGGTGCAGGTGGGCACAGATGTCCTGGGAGGACTCTGCTGACCACACACTCGATATCCACAGGATGTGGCCCAGTGGAACATTGGCAACCTGAGAACCATCCTGGATATGGTGGAGCGTGAGTGTGGCACCATCATCGAGGGTGTGAACACGCCCTACCTGTACTTTGGCATGTGGAAGACCACGTTTGCCTGGCACACCGAGGACATGGACCTGTACAGCATCAACTACCTGCACTTTGGCGAGCCCAAGTCCTGGTGAGTGCTGGGGACATCTGGCCACTGCTGATAGGTTTCTGTGGGGCACCTCCTATTCACCCTTCAGGCTTGGGGGAGATGTGCTGGCCCAGATAACAGGTACCCATGTGTAGTCTTGTCATTTTGGGCATCTGATCTAGGGCTGTGGCCTTGCCTGCGCCTCTCACGGGTCGATGGGTGTGTTCCCTGCTGACCCTATCCCAGGCTGTGCTCTGTCCACCTCCTTTGGCTCCCGGACAGAGCCCTATCCCAGGCCAGGCCTCTACCTCCCCTTTTGGGCTCAGCTTCCTTGCCATAGTGTGGATGGGAAAGATACCCTCCCCAAGGGTAATGCCAAGGATTGGGGATGTTTGTGGGTCCCCACTGAGGGCAAGGCCCAGGAGATGGCTGTCGTGCTGACATTTCTGTTGCTGTAGTAAAGCACACTGAGGAAAGCAAGCCGCTTGGGTGGATGGGTTTATTTGGACTCACACTGTAGGCCAGTCAGTCACTCAGGAAAGTGCTGATCCTTTGCTCTCACAGGATCCAAGGATGCTGTTACCACAGTCAGCTTCATTTTTCCACACCCATGAACACTCAGGTCCCTTGGTCAGATGCCTCTCAGCTCTGTGACCCAGACACCCTGCTGAGACTCTTTTTGGGTGGTTCTAGCATCTGTGAAGTTGGCAGCTAACAGTCATGCTGGGACTGTGTTTGGGTGTAGACGCACCTCACGCCCCCACAGCTGAGGGTTAGGGGTGCAGGGAGTCCTATTGTTCCTTCGAGTGATTTGTGGCTGGACACTTGCATGACTCTTGTGGGCTCCCTAGAGTGTAAGGTGGTGGCTCAGGTTTTCCTAGTCAGGGCTGCTGCCTCCTGAACACGGAGGTACTGTCAGCCGTCAGGCAGGCTAGCTTCTTAACTAATAGCCGATCTGGGCTGGACAGGAAAGTAAACGTTTTCTGTCCTCTTTCCTGACATCCTCATGCCTGTGAGTCCCAGCGCTGTTCCCTCATAGTCACAGAAGAGAAAAGTCAGTCCCTCAAGTGGCATGTCTGCTACCTCCAGCTTCCTGGGGCCGTGGGGAGCTCTGCACTCCGTTGTCCCAGCCTCAGGGCCCTATGTTCCCTGGCCTGGGGCAGGCCCCTTTCTCTCAGTCTCCGCCTCTGACTAGCCCGCAGACCTGGGAGAAGGTCGGGGCAGCGCTCCACCAGCTGTAGCTCTCAGCCGCTTTTCCTGTTGCAACAAAATCCTCTGACAGGCGGCAGCTGGCAAGAGGAAGGCTTTGCCTTTGCTCCACCATCATGCGGGTCACATGACAGGAAGGGGACAGATGGATGCCCCTGCAGCTCCTGAATACAGTCCAGCATCCTAGCCCAGGGGATGGAGGACAGCTGTGTCAGCTGCCACCTGGGCCCCTGGGAGCCCTGAGAAGTGATGTGGCAGGAACAAGGGCCAGTGTCCTGTTGCTTATAGGTGCATTGTCCCCAGGGCTAGTGACACCCAAGGATACAGACAGCCCATGGCTGCTCCTGCTGCAAACTCTCACCCGTGCACAGCAGTGGCCTGCAAGAGCGTAGACAGGGAACCAGCTGACTCTGGAGGCCCTCCCAGTGTCACTGGTCACTAGGTGGCGCTCTCACCCTTCTGACGGCGGCTATTCCCTGGCTTCCTACCCTAGCTACTCTAGATGCTGTGACCAGGCTGCGTGGCTGTGTTTGAGATGGGAAGACAGCCCTGCTTTGTCCCTCAGAAAATAAGAGTGAAGTATAAGAGCTTCAGGCCAGCCAGGGCCGCATGGTGAGGCTACAGCTCAACCAAGCAGAGAGAGAGAGAATGAGAAAGCAGGCCAGCCCCTGGCATGAGGCTGAGACCCGGCCAGCACCCAGTGCTTAGCTTCAAAGAGACCCCTGAGCTGCCAGGAGCCATCACAGTGGCCAGTGAAGTGGGTGCAAGCCCCAGAGATAGGTCCCGAGTGTCCGGAAGCCCTTGGCTAGGACAGTGAGAGCCATGCTGTATGAGGGTGTGGCTGGACTGTGTGTGGCCATCTGTGGCAGGAATCTTGCAGTGTGTTACAGGCTGCTGGCAGCCTCCTCTACCAGTAGTTACCAATCCCGGCACACTGGGTGCAGGCCCAGCCCCAACTCCCTGTGTCCTGCTGTGGGCCAAGCATGGCCATCATGGCTAGCAGTGACACAATGACCACTTGTTTGGGGACAGAGAGCTCCAGCCTCTAGAGCCTCAGCCCTGGTCTTGGTGAAGGAGGCTCTGTTGCCCATAAGCAGGGGTCTCCGACTGTGAGCACCTGCCTTGTTTCTCCCTGCCATGGCCGGGAGGCCTGAGGTAGCCCTCTGTTACTGCGGTAGACACCGTAACCCCAACCAGCTTGGGAAGTAGGGTGATCTGACTTATACATTCCAGTGCACTCACTCCAGCATGGTACAAAGTCAGGGCAAGAGCTGACGGAGTCCGGGAAGGGTGGTACTGTAAGGCTTGCTCCCGTGGATTGCTTTATAGGACCTAGGAATGCCAGCCTAGGAGCACCCCCCTCAAGTGAGCTGGGCCCTCCCACATTAACCATGGCTAGAACACTGCCCCCAGGCCAGTCTGATGGACGGACGTGTCTTCTCAGTGAGATGCCTCTTTCAGGACCCTCAGACGTGTCTTTTGACAGCTGACCATGACAAGACGGAACCCAAGTGTCCTTAGGGACACGCAGACCAAGTGTGTGCTTGACTTGGGTTCTCCGCACCAGGCTGTGGGCCTCAGAGGGGTCAGGTCCATCCAGGTCCCTGTTACATTATTGGAGTTGATATAGTCACCCTCTCAGACATTGCTGCTCTCTGGACGCGGCTTAAAACTGGGGAGTCCCCACTATTGAGCCCTTGTGTCTGCCTCTGTGACAAGAAAGACTTTTCCTGAGGAGACGTGACACACGTCCACTCACCCCAGTAGGAAGCCCACAGCAGACCAAAGTATGGACACCGCCAAAGTCCTGCTTGGTGAGCTGAGAGTTTTACCGGGGTCCCTGACAGGTGCATGGGTGCGGGGAGACCGCTCTGTCCCCAAGGCCCACCCCAGCATGGGGAGAGCTCACAGAGCTGGGAACCTGGAGCGTACTGCTTAGCCTGCAGGCTGACAGGCTGGAGAGTGTCGTTTCCAGGTGCCTCAGCTGGTCTGAGCTCTTTCAGGCATCCTGGCTTCCTGAGGGGATCCTCAACTTTTATGGCTCACTCCGTCAGGGAGGGACCCAGTGAAACTGGTTGGCTTTAGGAACTTCCTGAACCTATTTTGAATTGCTTACCTTGCTATTTAAAGAGCCTCCCTGAAGCAGGATGGAGTGCTTCAATCTCAGAGGAAACTATTGCACCCCTCCCATTCAGGACTGTCTGTACTTTGCTTCAGTGCCATGCTGGGTTGGGGTATGTGAGGGTATCTTCAGGTCTCAGCATTTTCTCAAGCTTCTCTGGTCTGTTGCTGCTTTGGCTGATGTGGGGATGGGAGCTGCCCTGAGCGAGCGGAACAGAGAACCCAGACTCTTTGTTTTCAGTCCCTCATGCTTCCATCAGAACACTATTTCTGTGCTTGAGTCTCCGGAGCAGTCGGCACGTGTGTGGCTGTGCTGTGTCCTCTGAGGGCAGTGCCTCGTGTGGGAGATGAGCAGCCTGTACCTGCCTCCCCCCGCCTCCCTGGGTAATCTATGGCCCTGGACCCTACCTAGGGAAGGTCACCTGCATCACTACCCAAGGTTCCAAGGGACAGCTGGATCTGTGCCAGCTGGTGTGGTACTGGCTTTTGAGTGCCGAAGATGGTCCCTGTGCCTCCCCTAGGCATGACCCTCCGCACCAGATCCTTCTGATGGCCAAGCCAGTAGGAGGCAGCTCACCTGCAGTGGTTGTTTCTCAGCTGACTTGCATCACATGGCCCCTCCCTCGGTCTGTTTGCACGATATGACAGTGCCTGGGGGCAGATGCTCTCCACTTGCTCTCCATGTACTAACTCACTGGGGAAGTGTAAGCTTGCTGCTTCCCCCCCGAAGCCAGTGGCCTGGCCACGGTGGTGTGGGGACACAGCCACCGGGGGAGGTGGGGGAGGCTTCTCCGGGTCCTGCTCTGCCACTCTGTCCTTTCCAGAGCACCTGGCCGTGGCGCCTGTCCGCAGCTGTCTGTAGTTTTATGAGAGGCAGAGCTATCTGTGGAAGGAGCCTCCTAAAGGTGATAGTCGTCCCGGGTGGCTGCTCTGCACTGGCAGAGCCTAGCAGCAGGCTCTGTGGTTGTGCTGCTGGTTGCCAAGAATGGCTGTGGCAGGAAGGGATTTCTCTACTCAGTCCACATCCCGATGGTGACCTTGGCTTCTCTGTCCCAGGGATGTGGCCAGCTCCATGTCTCCTGACCTGTCCTGTCCCAGACACTGCGGATGAGTGAGGCAGAGTCAGTCCACAGGTTGCTCTGTACCCCCACCCCTAAGGGGGAGGTGACTTCTAGGGGCCAGGAGACCTCGAAGGGCAAGGTGACCTAGTGCCAGTCACAGTTACTCTCCAGCTGGCACCGAGGCTGTGCTCTGCAGGGCTTGCCATGCTGGCCAGTTCACAGAAGCCAGTGAGGGACAGCTGTGTTATCCCTGGCTGGTGCCCTGCAGCCTCCCTATTGGGTCCTTGTCCTCACTCTGGCCACAGCCACTCTGTCACCCCAGATGACACTGCTCTGGCCTTCTGCTGTGCGTCTCAGCCGCCTCGGGAACTAGAGGATTAACTCTAGAGGCTGGTGACATGCTTGAGTTCAAACTGGGGCATTGGGGCCCTTAGTACAGCAAGATGAGCCTTGTGTCATTAGGCACCATGGTGTTGTGATGATGGCGGGCAATTCAGAGAATCTGGTGCACACGGCAGGGTGCTGCTTTGAGTCACAGCCTGTGCCCATTAGCTCCATGAGTGTCCCACTCCTCGTCCTTTCCACAGCTCGGTCTTGCAACAGAAGTGGTTGCTGTAGGCCCACCCCGCTCTGTGTCCCCAGGATGGAAGGTGAGAGCAGCCAGGACACCATGCGCATGCTGGGGCTCTCTCCTTTCTGTCTCGGAAGCACTGAGCAGAAAGCAGCCTGTATTCTTGGCCCAAAACAGGGCTGTTATTTGCAGTGGATTATGGAGCCTCCCCCAGTAGATCTGGGGAGTTGGAAGTGAGCTGGGCTCTTGGGCCAGTTGGTGAGCTGGGGGATGGCCTGTGAGTTTATCTCCTTGGTTGTTGTATGGCCTACTTTTTCAGTTGAGGATTTCTCTTCCTTCCTTCTCCTCCTTCTCCCCCCTGTCTGTCCCCCTCCTCCCTGCCCCCGCCCCTCTTCCTCCCTCCTCTGATGGTACAGGCAGATCTGTTGATGAGGCCACAGTGCAGCTGTCCTGTGCATTCTTTCCCTCCTGCTGTCCATGAGCCTTGTCTGCTATGAATGTTGGTTGGTGAGGACCATGCCCTATATAGATTCCTTGGTGTCCTGCACAGTCCCCTGGCTCCTGGACTCCATCCAGAGTTGGAAAGTGTCCTTAGCTCCTCTGGGCTGGCCTGTTGCCTGGTCTTCCTGTGCTTGATGGCCTAGGTGATGTGGAGCACAGTGTGTTCTGTGGTCACTTCCATCACAGGGCGGCCCTACTGATGTTGTCCTTGACATTGTGCTCAGGTCATTTGCCTGTGTCTTCTCCCCACAAGGCATCTTACTGCACTCTGAGGTGAAATGAACTCCATAAAATAAAATGTTTTAATTATTGGAGAAGTTGGGGCTGGAGAGATGGCTCAGAGGTTAAGAGCACTGACTGTTCTTCCAGAGGTCCTGAGTTCAATTCCCAGCACCCACATGGTGGCTCACAACCATCTAGAATGATATCTGATACCCTCTTCTGTATACTATATTACATAATAAATAAATAACAACTTTATCAGAGAAGTCAAGAGAGGAAGGAGCAGAGCGGCCCTGTGCCAGGTTGGCAGCTGGGCCCAGCACTGCATTCCTCTTGTCAGGGCAATGGGTTCCTTTCCTTCTTCCTGGAGAGAAGTCACAGATGGAGTGCTTGCCTTTGACTCTGTGGCTCAGAGGTAGAGTGTATGGGCCCTTCAGGCTCTCCAGGCACTTATAGCAGGCCCCTGCCTTCAGGCTGTGTGGGGACCTCCTTGCTGTCCCAGCCCTGACCTTGGAGGGGTCACACCCATGATGTGGCCAGGCTCACCCCAGGAGTTCACCAGTTGTTTTTTTTTTTCTAGTGACTGATTTTTATTTTATGTGCATTGGTGTTTTTCTGCCATGCATGTCAGTGTGAGGGTCTCAGATCCCCTGGAACTGGAGTGAGCCACCACAGGGGTACTGGGATTTGACCATGGGTCCTCTAGAAGAACAGCCAGTGCTCTTAACTGCTGGGCCATCTCTCCAGCCCCGAGTCACTCAGTTTTTACAGGCTCCAGATGTGCCATAGAGCCCCATCTTCCCTTCCTGTGGGCTGGCCTGTGTGCGCATGCGCCCGACTGGCGCTCTGCAGCAGTGTCCTTCTGCCCTCTGTACACAGACAGCACTGCTGTCCTGGCTTCGAGGACTTGAGCTGCCCCCTTCATCCTGTGCTCTCTACATGTCCCTGGGCGCATAGCCTGGCAAGAGCCACTTCCAAACTTTGTACATACAGATCAGTCTTGTATCCACTTGTGTGAGAGCGGCCTCTGCAGGGGACAGTGCTTGTCATACCTTACTGGGGGGGGGCTCATCTTTTCAGGGCTGTATTGGGGACTGTAGGTGGACGGTCATCAGCTGGCTGTGAGCCTCACCCAGAGACTGCTGTCCTTGCTTCTGAGAGAACTCAGAAGGGCTTTGGCTGCTGCCGCTTTCCCCGTTAGTGGGCCAGTGCCTGTTGGCCTAGCGTTAGTTCAGGGATGGTGGTGGGCAGGCAGCCAACACTGGCCATTGGGCAGGCCCACAGCCCTAACCCTGCTTCAGCCTGCCCCCACCGAGGCCCTGCAGAGTTGTCTGGGGTGAATGGCAGCACACTCACTGGCCTGAGGCACTTGAGCAACTCCAGATCTGGTGGCATCTACTCTGGATCTGTTAGGTCCTGAGCCCCAAGGTACAGGTGGAAGACTGGGGCTCTGCTGGAAGATGAGGTTGGGTCAGGAATGAGGAGCCCCTGCACTGCACAGAGAACCTTCTAGGAAGGTTCCCTATATGTGGGGGCTCTGGAACCCACAGATGTTTACAGTGGGGTCATGTACTGTTTGATACCAGTGACTGCAGGCACTCCCAGTGTGTCCCTAGATTCTCTGGCTGGGTACGGTGGCAGCAAATGGCCCTGCATTGTTTCAGCATCTTTAGGGTTGGGACCATGACATGCCACACTGCTCAGGTGCTGGAGACCATGGGGTCTCTGTGCCAGGAATGCCCCTAGTCTATCAGGAACTGGCTAGGTATGTCCCTAGCCATCTGGCTGCCACTCAGGACATTTTGACTTCAGGCCTGTTCTGTCACCCAGGGTGGCTCTGAAGTAGGAGTCTGCAGTGGAAAGAGCCCTCCCCCCTCCCCCAGCGACTGGTTTCCATAGCAACCACTGCTTGAGTTAGAGCGCCTGCCTTGTCTCTGCTCAAAAGTCAGGTGCGGGTCCACAGCCATGGCTTCTAATGGGGTTAATGGCCCTGCTCATTGGCTTTCTGCTCTGATTTGAAAGTGGGGGACTGGAGGGGATTAACCCCTTTGTGAGTTCAGCTTTTCCCAGCCACATCCAGAGCAGGGACCTGGAGCCCCATGGAGCAGGTAAAGTGTCCCAAGGCCCCTCCAGCAGTCGTTGCTTCTGGTGTGGGAGAGCAGTCTTTTTGATAGGCTACTAACAATGTCCCCAGTTTGAGTCTGCACTGAGCTCACCCCTAGAGAGACCTGAGTGGCCACAGGCCTGGTGCCCATGCTGCTTACCATGCTGGCCTCAACATATGGTCCACGGGTCTCAGGAGTATCAATGCAGTCTCCTGTCTTCACCCATGCCCTCTCCCTCCTGAGCAGCACCCCTCCACCCCTCACCCTAACACTCACTCCACCCCCCAATTCCCAGAGGACCTGTCCTTAACCCTCTGTTTTCAGTGTTGGAACAAGCGACTGGCTCGGGGGACCACTGCTGCAGGTTTGTGCTTGACTGAGGAGTCCAGGCTCCTGGTTGTTTAAGCCATGGGGCCGAAACGGGGGAATTGGAAGCTTCTGCATGTCCATAGCCACAGTCTGAATGCCCGTGCCTACAGCACCAGGCTCCTTGCCAGCTCTGCACCATCACCAGGACTTACCTCTTGGCCTGTGTCCTGTGAACATGTCCCAGACTTTTGGCAGTGCAGGGTAGGTGCCATCCAGCCCAGGGCCACTAGTGACTGTGTAGGTATTGATCTTGCTCATGTACTAAAAATCCTCCAGATGGGGTGGGGTGGGGTCGTCCCACACCTCCGCTGAGCATGCAGCGTCTGCCTTAACTGAGATGGGTAGACATGACTGGACCAGTGCCCACACCTCCTCCCCAAGCCCCCCAAGGCAAATGTGACAGCCGCAGATACACCCATCCACTCCCAGCCAGAAGACATTGTTCCCCCCACACCACCAACTTCCCTGTGGGTGGTTGGTCCCATCTCCAGGTCTCTGTGTTCTCCAAGACAGCTCTCTTGATCCCCTGTGCGTTTCAATAAAAATGTCATTACTAGAAGCCATTGACACTGCTGGTGTGTGACACCAAATTCTGCCGCCTATTGTCCCAGAAAATGATCCATTAGAGATAAAGCCAGCAGCTCAATAGTCTTCACCCTGGGAGCAGCCTTCCCGGTTCCGGCTGCTGCTATCTCTGTCTCCGTCTTTCCACCCACACAGACGATAAGAGACGGGATTCCCTGGTGGAAATAGGGAGGCTCAATTCTGCGCCAGCTAGGCCAGGTGGCTCCTGGCTAGAAGCCCCCTTAGCTCAAGTGAGCTGAACCCTTTTTGTAGCAGGCTAGATTGGGGTTCACAGGAACCTGTACCCTTATATGGAGCTGCTTGAACTCCCAAGTGCCTTTCTTGTGTCTGCCAGATCCTCCGCGGCCTCTCCGTGGGGTGGGCAGAGGGTGGGTGGCAGTGCATTTGCCAGTGTGCTCTGGGTGCCCAGCTGCTGAAGTTCAGGTTTTACTCTGACCTATGGAATCTGTCCTTCTGTGACTCAGCTGCAGTGACCTCTTTGGTTATACCAAGATGGCTGTCTCCAGTGCTTGCTCTCTGAAATGTCACCGCTCGTGCCTAGGGTCGGGTGCCCTTTCTTGATTTTGCCAATGGTATGACCATAGGCCTCAAAGGCCTTGGGGGGGGGGTGTCTGCTGTTGTGAACTGTTTTCCTTTTTGCTCGAGACTCAGAGGACAGCTGACCTTGAACCCCGGCTAGCAGTGGTTTACGTCTCTGTCAGCCGTGTGCTCTTAGGGTCCCTTGGCTGTGGGCGGTTGCATGTCTGAGACTTGGCTCAGTTCTGCAGGGCGCTGGAGCACTCCCGTCTGGTTCCTGCTGTACCCATTGGCTACTGTTGGCAGCATGGAGCTGGTAAGGCTGCTCCCTTCTTCAGTGCCTCCCGGTACTACAGCGGGGCACCAGCACAGCCGTGCTCGCCTGCTGCCTGAGGGCTTGGATATGGAGCGGCTTCATTGGTTGGTTGGTTGGTTGTTGGTTTCTCTCTTTCCTTCCTCCTTCCTTCCTTCCTCCTTCCTTCCTTCCTTCCTTCTCCCTTTCTCCCTCCTTCCCTTCCACCCTCCCTCTCTCCATAGCCCTGACTGGCCTTGAGTTCACAGAGATCCCCCTGCCTCTGCCTCTCAATGCTGGGATTAAAAGCATGCATCACTGTGCGCAGCTGACTTGGCACTTTGTGCAGGTTTTTGTCTGGAGCGCTTTTGTAAGCAGCCCTGGGGGTCAGTTCTCCAGTTGGAGCCCCCACTCTGGGCTGGCCTGTCACTGCTGACAATGGCGTTTTCTGTTTGCCCTTTTTTCTCTCCACTAAGAAATCAACACCTGCGCCCTAAGTCAGGTGATAACTAACACTTGTGGCCAGGGCCATGGCCTTTACCAAAGGGAGGCCTCGACCTAGCATAGCGCTTGCTTCCCGGATGGGCCCAGGCCATTTCAGGGTCTGCTTGTAGCGGCTGACACACTGACCTCACCCTTAGTCAGAACCAAGATGCGTTAACAGCCCTCCTGTGGGGTGACACCACACCCACCCTAAGGTACTGTGTTCAGGGGCCTCGTGAGGACGCAGTGTGGCTTCTGTCTCCCTATCTACGGCCTTTGTGTCTTACGGTACAAGCAGAGGACCACCCTGGCTGCTCCCTGGGGCCTGGGCAGCTTAAGGCTCAGGGGTTAGGGAAAGGCATTCTGCTGGGCTGTATGAACCTGAAAACAGGAGCTGTCCTGTTGTTCCCAGCCCAGGGGGCTTTGTGTCTGAGGATGACCATGACAGGTCAGCTCTTGGGTCCCTGGAGAGCCACTGTAGTTGAATCTACAGTAACATCCTGGCTATGGCGAGTGTATGTGTGTGCGTGCATGTGCCGGGGGCCTGACCTCTGGCAGGATGAGAGTGCGCTCCCCTCTGCCTGGGTCTGGGCAGGTCACTGCTGTCCGGAGCTCCTGCCTCGTGCTGCACAGGTACTGCAAGGTCACCACCCTCACCCTCAGCAGCCAGCAGCAGCGGGCACTCGGCCTCAGTGTTGCCACCACAACCCTGAGCTCAGCTGGAGAACGGGCTCCTGTCCCCAGCTCAGAGCCATCAGTGGGGATGTTCCCCACCAAGGCTGCACATTGGGGCACATCGGAGCAGCTGGGATGCATGGCCTGTGGCTCACTGTCACCCTGGTGAGGGGCTCTGTACAAGCCTCTTCCTCACCAGGCTTTGTGCCCCTTCCTGACACAGTCATTTAGTTTTGAACTGGTGAGGCTTTTGCTTATTTATTTTCATTGTTCTTGATAATAATTCTGAACCATTAGAGGAGAAAATTATATTCAGAAATGCTGTTTCTTGCTTTATTTGTTTGATGATTTAGAGCGATAGCGAGCAGCACATACACTGGCTTTTATAGTCTGGTAATTATTCACATCCATCAGCCCTTCCGGGGGATAGGCTGAACACCGCGGAAATTGCACTATTAATAGTGGCCTCCTCCGTGGGTGGAAGGCAGGCAGTAGGGCCGGAAAGGAGACCGGTGTGTCCGCTGAGGCCTCTTCATCCTATTGCACCAGGGCTCAGCTGCTCAGTTTTACCCACGGGGCTGGAGACCCATGGCACCCTGAGGCCTTGAGGTCCCCCCACTTACTTGAAACCTGGACTGTACCCGTAGAGCAGTGTGCCACGTGTCCCCCAGATGTCCCGGGCTGCTCAGCACTACCCAGTGCCATAAGCCTGGCACAGAGTTGATATCCTCACCCCCACTCTGGCCTCATGTTGAAGCACCTGGGGCTCCTGTGTTCCCAGTTTGCTTCAGACTGACTTTCCTCTCATGGCTCAGTCACTGCTCATGCCCTGGCATGGGTTTGTGGGTTCAGCTTAGGGTTTGGGGGGACCAGGCTTGCCTTAGAGGTAAGGAGCCAGATCAGTTATCCTGTCCTTCCTGGAGACCTCAGCTCTTGCTTCCTTCTAGAACCTTCTATCCAAACTCATCTTTGCCCTTACTCAGGTTTTGTTTTGCATAGTATCATGAACCACTAATGGGGCGGAGGGAGTGGCTACAAGCAGCAGACTCTTCTCTGGGCTGCATCCGGAGCAGTTCACACTCCCCAGAAGGCTCTGCTCCTCGGCTCCATACCTGAGTCTGTCTCCCAGGTCATCCCTGTCCTGTCCGTACCTCCCCTCCCCCATACAGGCATATATGCTGTCTCTGAATGGCCAGTGCAGTCTCCAGCATGGTTGCCAGGGAGACCAAGTCTGCGGAGCACACTGGAGAGCCCAGCACACTGGGCTGTTTCTGCTGTAGGTCTCCTGGAAGTACTTGTGGACAGCAAAGGTTTGATTGAGGCCCTGGGGACCTTTCAGAAGTATGCAGCCTGCCTGACATGAGGTCTCTGGTCTATGCATCTCCTAGGAAAAGCCAGCTAAACCCCAGAACCCAGGGCCTTGAGTAGTCTTCTTAGTGTCTAACTCAAAGGCTCCCTGTAGCCCCTGGAGACCCAGTATAGCCCAGGGCAACGCACAGTGTCCACAGAGCCCAGCCTGCTGGAAGTCTTTCTCCTAGGCTGAAGCACCCCTGGATGTCTTGTGATGGATGGACTGGCTCGGTCCGGGCAGGTATAGGCTTTTCAGCTTTTAGTGGGGACAAGGGCAGTCCTAGAGGAGCAGGGCACGGCACATGGGGCACATGAGTGTGTTTGCATGCTTGTGTACATTGATGCAGGTGGAAAGGAGGAGGTAAGGTATGGTGCCCAGGACCAGTGTGGGTGCTGTCTGGGCACAGCTGCTAGGGCATGGGCCACTGATGCTGTGGAGTACTGGACCTGTGGTGGGGGCTCTGAGATGGAGTTTTGGTGCTGAGATTTCTCCCGATCCTTGGCAGGGTGGTGCACAGTTCCCAGCCCAGACTGTTCTTTGCAAAGCCAAGCCTGAGTGTCAGTGATGCCCCAGCACAGCACAGGTCCAGGCCCAGGCAAGGTTCTTGTGGGTGTGGGTGTTGAGCCCACTGAGGAGGCTCTACTCTGGGAGCGCCACAGGATCCATGGGAAGGTTGGCTCTGCACTTGGCTATGGACACTCAGAGCTGTTCTTCAAGCTGGGCCTGGCTGCCCTTACTTCTGCAACCTCTCCAGGCTCAGCGCTGGCCCCTCACCCTGGCCTCAGCTTGGGAATCAAGGTGTTCACTGGGTTGGCCTGAGACCAGGCATAGTTTTGCGGCCTCATCTGGCTGCAGCAAAGCATAGAGGTTCCCAGGCCTGCTACCCCGCCTCTCCCAAACTTGTTTCCCTAGGGCCATCCTTCTACACCCCTGGCCAGCAGCCTGCAGGCTGCACTTCCCGATAATGCCAGGCGTGTTCCAATGTATTAAACTTCCAGCAGCCACCAGATTCAATTAATCTTATCTTTACAACTCCTAATTACAGGCACTAATTAAGTGGAAGGCACTGTGGACTGGGGAGGCCGCATTCATCACTGCGGCCAGAGCTGGGAACTAGTTCCTTCCCAGAAGCCTGCCCCCACCCCCACGGTTCCCAGATTCACAATGCTTTGAACTGTGAGGAACTCAGTATTGATTCTTAGGTGATAAGAGGCCTGGACAAAAGTGTGACCTCACACTGTCCAGACACGGGAATTCTGGAGTAAGCCTGTAGCCCAGGTTTTCTCAAACAAAGTTCTGGAGGCACCTGAAAATTCTTTATTGTGTTCTCTGTAGATGCAGCGACAGGGCGCTAGCTGATCTCCCACCACCTCTTGATTTCACTGGCAATCTCAGTTCTGGGCTTCCTCTGCCTTGGCCCCTGCAGCTCCGCAGTGTGACTCCCGCCTTCGAGTCTGCTGTCTGTGGGCATGGATGTGCTGGCTGAGGCCCTCAGCTCTCATGCGCCTCCCTTCTCTTACAGGTACGCCATCCCACCGGAGCACGGCAAGCGCCTGGAGCGCCTGGCCATAGGTAGGTATCCGAGCCCCCGTGGGGAAGGGACAGGATAAGATGGGCAGGTGGCCCATTCAGCTGACTTTCTCTGTGCCTGTTTGCTGGTTACATGAACACCCTATAGTCACCCCTCTGGGCCTTCTCCCCATGGTGATGGCAAAGCTTTGGGTCCTGGCTGTCAGAAAGGAAACAGGCAGCAGAGAGGTCCTGGCTCGAGACACTGTGTGTGTAGGGTTGTGGGGGTGGTAGGACCCAGGTCTTCTGACCTCATGGCTCCTAAGTGTAGAGAAAGACATCACGGAGTCACCTTGCCCGTGAGGCTGAGTGTCAGCAAGGCCCAATGGGAGTGCAGCTCAGTCTTCCACCAGTGACATGTCCCCAGACAGGGGTGCAGCAAGCCCTGCTCACCCTCAGGCCATGCCTGGTTTTGATACTGGGTTTAGATTGGTAGCCCAGGCTGGTAGAGAACTGTGCTTCCTCCTGCCTGAGTCTTGGACGTGCTGGGACAACAGTGTGTGCTTCCATGCCCAGCTGTCCCTTTCTTTCACCACGCTCTGATACTTGGGACGTTGATACCTAGGACTTTGAGCATGCTGGGAAGGCTCTCTGCTGCTGACCCCCTTTCAGCCATGTTGGTTTGTCTTTGGTTGCGTTTTTATTTGTTTGTTTGTTTTTTGTTTTTCGAGACATTTTCACTGTGTATCCTTGACTGCCCTGAAATTTACTCTGTAGCCTAGGCTGGCCTTGAACTTACAGAAGTCTACCCATCTCTGCCACTCAAATCCTGGGGTTACAGATGTGTACCACCAGCACCAGCTTTTGTTGGTTTTTAAGACAGTTTTGCTAAGTTGCCCAGACTGGCCTTGAACTCAAAATCCTCCTGCCTCAGCTTCCTATGTGCTGAGGAGGCTGGCTCATGCCACCATGCCCAGCTCACCCGTTCCTCCATCATGTGTAGGTCTGTATACGGGAACCTCAGGATGCAGAGATGTGAGTCCTGACCACCTGAAAGCTCGTCCTCAGAGCAGTCTCACACAGGCTACCAGCACTGAGAGGGACTGCTCACAGCCCCTCTGATGGCCTTGCTGGGTAGTCAGCTCTACAGCAGCTCTGGGCTGTTTTGGAGACTGGTTATCAGCTGTGCAACTTCTCAGGAAGGCTAACCTGGATCCTGTGAGACCCATTTGCTGGAAACCCATAGCTGCAAGGGAGCCCTAGACATCTCTCGCTGCAGTGCTGATGATGTGGACTTGAGTGTGGCCCCTAAAGCAGCACTAGCCACTGCTTCCCAGCCCCACTGTGCCCAAGCACCACCCCTTGGTGGCTGTGAACAGCCTAGATGGCGCCTCCACAGTTTAGAGCCTAAGACCATAGGCACAGCAGGTGTCCTGGGACTGTGCATCCCTTGGCTTCCACCCTTCTTCCTAGTCTAATGCCAATAGTACAGCATCGCCCGTGTTCCCTGCCTCCCTTTGAGTGTCCCTCAGGATGCTGGCTCAAGGAGGTCTAGGATGCTCCTGGCTTAGGGTCTTTCACTTGAGGCATCTTTAGAGTCTCTTCTGACCCTGGAAGTGATGCCACAGGTCCTGGGAGATGTCGTGAGTGAGCTGATGCTACTTATAAAACACAAAGGAAATGTTCCTGAGCCACCAGCTCAGGACCTGGGGACCAGCTCATAGTTGCTTCTTAGCCCCTGCTGATAGTGACCGTGTTTCCTCTCTGCAAGTGAGGTGGTTCAGTGAGCCAGGTGCAGGTGCTTCTCAATCTGTGGCCTCTTCTGGAGACAGTAAGGCTGACCTCAGAATGGCGAAATGTCAGGATCTCAGTGCCCTCCATCCACCCAGTAGCCACATCCTCATTCCCAGGGCCAGCAGGGGATGTAGATGGCAGCTTGCATTCCCAGAAGGTATGTGCAGATGCTGGAGGAGAGGAGAGCCAGCTTCAAAATTTCAGTTCGGAGGCTCTAGAGCGGCTGCTTCAACCATCTGACCTGTAGGGCGCACCTTTGATCCCGGCCCTCAGGAGGCAGAGGCAGGTGGATCTCTTCATTCCAGGCCAGCCTGAGCCACTTAGTGAGACCCTGCCTCTCAAAGAAAAGAGCCAGCAGGGTGGGACAGCTGCCTGGAGCCAGAGGAAGGACCGAGCAGTCTGCCGAGGGGAGGGGAGGGGAGGGACAGGGAGACAGGATGCCTGGCCCCGCAGTGTCTGTAGGAGGCCACATGCAGCTCCCCTACAGCTCTGGCCTTGGCAGCCCTGAGACCTTCTTGGGACATGTGCCACCGATGCTACCCACGGCAGAGCCGGGTAGAGTAGGCCCACGGTTAGCACAGAAAATGAATAGCTGAGCTGTAAATGGGCTTACAGGGAGAGGCGCCCGAGGGGGAGCACTAATGTGGGGGCGCTAATCACTTCAGATGCGAGCCTTTATTAGGGCCCTAATGAGAGCCACTTAAGCTGTGCATTAAAAGGGGGACGTGTGGCTGGCAGCAGCGGCGGCAGTCATAATTTTAACCAAGGCTCTTTTAGCACCGAAGAAGGAGAGATGGGGAGTCAGCCCTCACCCCTCGGAGCCTGCTCTTATAGACCAGCCTCTTGCCGGCAGCCAGGGCCTCCAAGCCATGCACCCATGCACGTGTTTGTGAGTGCTCACACAAACATGAACATGTGCTTTTTGCAGTAGAGACTAACCAGGGGCATACTGGGGCATGTGTTTGTGTGGGATTCTGGAAAGTTCCCCAATCTGGATCAGTTCTACCATCAGCCTCTGCTTTGTCCGCAGCAGACTCCTGTGGCCCTCGCTGTGGTGGGGTGATGGTGTGCAAGCATGTTCTGAGGATGCTCAGGCAGTGTTGGTGAGCAGCTAGTCTAGGGCTGGGCATGCCTTGCTTTGGCTGCTCCCTGTGTTACCCTTCTTGGTTCTGACAGGGTGTGGCTGAACCCCAGCTACCCTGGGCTCCTGGAGGCCCATTCCCTCCATTAGGAACTGTGCATTTTACCCCAACAAGCCCGAGGCCAGGATCATGTTAGGACCCCAGGACATGGTTAAGTCTTGAGACAGCCATCTCTGCTCTGAGGCAAATGGAACATATGGCCTGGGAGGTGAGGGACCCCAGTGAGAGCATAGTTTGTTCCTGTCCTGAGGTCAGTTGTGTCCTGGGACCTGGAGCCACTCACAGCTTCTTCTATACCTGTGTTGTTTCTTGGTGGTGACCTTGAGTCCTAGCCTCTAGGGAGGTGCTAAATGCTGCGAGTTTGCCATGCCCATCCATATGGTCCTGGGATGCCTGCTCCCAGAGGCTGTATGCTCCGGTCACCATAGTGACTGTCCTGATGAACAAGGGGACTCTCCTAAGAGCTTGCTGGAAAGTTCTCTATTGGGCAGTCACGAGTGGCAGCAGCATGCTGTGATCCACTCCTCTTGAGTCCAGGGCTGAGGTCCCAGCTCAGTGCCTGCTCCCCACACTGACATGCACTCTAACACCGCTCTCCTCCACCCAGGCTTCTTCCCTGGGAGTTCCCAGGGCTGTGATGCTTTCCTGAGGCACAAGATGACGCTCATCTCACCCATCATCCTGAAGAAGTATGGCATCCCCTTCAGCCGGGTATGTACAGGTCCCAGAGAAGGTTCTAGAATAGTGACCAACTGCTCTTGACAGGTGACCTCTCGTTCTTCTGCAGGGAAAGTGGGGCAGGGCACAGGACAAGAGTGGGTTTGGCAGCGTTTTCGCAGGTCCCTCACTGCGCAGGCCAGCTAGGGTTAGCTGCTTACGGCCAGCAAGGTGGCTGGCCAGAGTGGAGGTGTCCTGTTTAGCAGTGTTCGGCTCAGTGTTCCTGAGCCCATTCAGTGTGCTGCTGTAGAGGCTGTAACGCAGAAGTCTGAAGTAGTGAGCCAGCCCTGTGGCAGCTGCTGGGAGGACCAGTGTGAATGGGCTTTCTACTCCTGAACTGACAAGTTTGCAGACAGACCTAGGACCTCCTGTTTCTTCATGCTATGTGGGGCACATCCCAGCTGGAAGGCCAGCCCAACTGGGCATTCATTGGCAGAGGAGTGTAAGTCTGTGTGCTCTGGGGACCAGGGAGGAGAGAGAACCCTCAGGATCAGGACAGCTGTTTCTGAAGGTCTCTTTGAAGAGCAATTTGTCAGCCCAGGAGCGAGTTCTATGATGAGACCCCCCTCACTCCGTGCTCACACAGGGCATCAGCATGTTGGAAATTGCTCCTGACAGTTCAATCAAGGCAGCTGCAACATCCACTGTGTTCTTTCTGCTGGTGCAGCCTGGAGGCTGCTCCCGGCACTGGCTCCGAGAAGCACAGATCTGTGCTTGCTTGTAGATGTGAGAAGCTTGTGGTGAATTTTCTCCAGGCTGGACAGAGTGACTGCTTGGAACCTTCCCCCTGGGCAGTGTCTCCACAGTACCATGGATTACACATATGGTGCCCAGCCCCAGGCAGCTGGCTTGCCTCCAGACTCACAGAGGCTGCTGACAGTAAGAGCCATGCTCCCCACACTGCCCCAAAGGCTTGTGGGTGAAGGCCCTTGTCGGGCATGAGCACGAAGCTGCCTCGCCTTGGGAGAGGATCTAAGGATGGAACAAGGAGCTGAGCATCCTCTTGCACATGAGGCCTGGGTCCCCTCATCAGAATTCCTGTCATCCTCCAGATGAGCAGCTGCACGCTGCACGCTGCACTGTCAGTCTGTAATGGTATTTACTTTAGAAGGGAAAACTGATCAATACCAGCTTGTTAATAATTAAGAGTGTGTATTTCTGTAACTGCCATTGACTTCCTCCCCTGTCCCGCTGAACTATCTTCAGCTTTCTCCCTGCCTGACACCGGCCCTGGCTACTGTGGCTCTGCTGCACCATCATCCATCATCTAAAGCCTCCTAATTTATCCCTGGGCTCTGTTGACAGCAGTGAAGGAAAAGGTAGCTACAGGGGCTCAACATCATCCAGGACACATGGCTGTGACAGGAGCCTGGTTCTGTTGCCCCCTGAGCAAGACTTTCTCATGGCTGTGGTGTCTACTCACTCATGCCTGCATCCTTGCTGTTGGCCTCAGCCTGTGATCCACTGTCCCAGCATGTGCACACCATGAATGCTGGACAGTGTGGAGGGCCAGCAGTGAGGCAATGGCACCACTGCTGTCTGAAGGGCCATTTGGTAAAGCCGCAGTTCTTCCTCCCCCTTGCCCACCTAGGGCTCACGATGAAGTGATTGCAGCTGCCAGGACCCAGTGACATGCCTGTGTCACACTCCCCATTCTGCCATGAGTAGTTGTCACTTGGGCAGGAATCTTAAAACATAACTTAATGTAGCTGACTTCCCTTGATTGCCACAATTAACTATTTGAAAAGAAAAATATTGGCGCATTCTCCAGGGCAGGCTGTGCTCCAGGCCCTGTTCATTCTGATGGATTTTTTGACGAGTAGCTGGTGCTGCAAATCCCCCTCTGTAGTGTCCACCCTCTCCTTCCCAGAGCTGCCAAGAGGAATTCAATGATGTGGACTCGTTAGCTATTGGGAGACACAGCTCAGCTGCCCAGGGTGAGGAGTTGGGGGTTAGAGTGGTGACCATTGTGACTTGGAGGTCCAGAGAGACACCTGACACTGTCTTAGTGCAGTCTGTGTCACAGTGAGCCACTGTGGCAGCGCCTTCACTGGGTGCCGCCATCCAGCTGGGTCGTCAGTGGAGGCCCAAGCCCTGAGCCGGTGAATTTCCTGTGAGCTTGAGACAAGAAACCAGAGTGATCAGGGTCACAGAATGAGCCAGGCCTAGGGCAGAGCCTCCCCAGGGCTCTGGAACCTTCCTCCTTTGTTAGCACATGCATGTCAAGCTTGGCATCCCAGACACCTGCACTTCACACTTTCCTGCCTGTGCAGTGGACAGTGAGACCCGCCACCTCCGAGAGACACCCTCTTCGTGGACCCTCAGTTTCCCCAGCACAGATGAGCTCTGTTTCTCCTCTGAGGTGTGTGTCCTTCTGTCATTCCTGTGCACATAGCCTCTGTCTTGGGGACTGAAGTCTGCAAGTTGACAGATGTGTTCCAGAGTGCTGTCCCCAGAACAAAGGGCCATGTTCATACCTGCCTCGTGGAGAGCCAAATGCATCAGTGACGTCATGTAGGGCACTTGTGCACAACAGGATCACTGCTTGTGTGTGCTCTGGTCTGGCCTCACAGCGGGTGGGTGAGGCTTTAGCAGTCAGTGAGTGGTCCAGTGCTACTCTGGTGGCTGACGTTCCTTGGGCTGTGGTGCCATGGTGCAGAGTGGACAATATGCTGTTTGCCCTGTGCCCTTTAGTGACCTGAGCTGGAACCAGGTCTTTTTATGTAGTTCAGCCTACTCTCAAACTGGTAACTCCTTTGCCTCATCCACTAAGAACTGGAATGACTGACTTGCTCCACCACACCAGCTTTACTCTGTGGTTGCTCTGTGGTGCCTCACTAGACCAGACTAGCCTGGAACTCACAGAGATCTACTGCCTCTGTATGCTGGGTTTAAAGCTGTGCACCACCATGCCCAGCTCTCTCTTCTAAAACTTGTTAATTTTGTGGATGTGAGTGTTACAGTGTGCTGCGGTTGTACGATAACCCACAGAAGTCAGGCATGAGTTTGAGACCCGGGCCTGGACCCAGGTGGGAGGCCTGAGGCCTGGCAGCAAATACCCTTAGCTCAAGCCATCTTGCAAGCCCTAAACCCACACTCTTTTTGAGCCTGGCAAGGCCCCACAGGTTCCTGAGTTCTGTGCCCTTGATGAACACACAAGTTCATCACCGGGCTCCGGCAGCTGTAGGCCGCCCTCAAGCCAACATCACCCCTGAGTTCATCGCTCTCCTCCGTAGATCACACAGGAAGCCGGGGAGTTTATGATCACATTCCCCTATGGTTACCACGCGGGCTTCAACCACGGCTTCAACTGTGCTGAGTCTACCAACTTTGCCACACTACGCTGGATCGATTATGGCAAAGTGGCCACACAGGTAGGTGTGACAGTCCCCTTGTGTTCACTGGGTGGGTGGGAGCAGCCCTGTACTCGGTGGGTGTGCCCCAGCTAGCAGTGTTCATAGAGGCTGGTGTTTGTGCGGTTTCTCTTCAAGGAACCTGCTCTTTTTCCCTCCTTCCTTGTCTCCTCCTCCTCTTCCTCCTCTTATTATGGTTTTTGGAGACAGGGTTTCTCTGTGTAGTCCTGACTGTCCTGTCCTGGAAACTCTCTCTGTAGACCAGGCTGGCTCCAAACTCAGAGGTCCCCCTGCCTCTGCCCGCTGAGTGCTGGGGTTAAAGGTGAGGCCACCTCGCCTAGTTCGGGTTTTCATGTCTTAGTGCTCCCTCTGCAGGGGCCTCCCTCTGGGCTGCTGCTCTGGCCTTTGATGTTCACCAAGTTCCTTATGTTTGTTTTGGGTTTTGAGAGATCAAACATCGTCCTGCCTCAGCCTTCCTAGTAGTGGGAGCACAGGATGACTCACTCCATGCCCAGGACTGGGCCATCATATCGCCTTTTACCTCTGCTGACACTTTTCCTGTGCGTGTTCCTGTGCACATGTTGTCTTCCTGTGTGAGGCAGGGTCTCCTGGCCATGGCTCCTGGGTGCCCCATCAGTCTCTCATCTCAGGCATGCACTGGGATATCCAGCGTTCCGTGGGTTCTGAGGATGTCGGTCAGGCTGTCAGCTGCTCTGCCCGCTGGGCCGTTCCTCATCTTCCTTTGCTTCTTTCTGCCTCACTGTGCATTGTGAGGAGGGAGGGAGGGAGGTTGGTTGTCTCCTTTGGTGACTGCTCATGAAGCCAGGGCCTGAGCTCTGGACAGGTGCTCACTCAGGACGGGGCATGGACCCAGTGATCTGCTCCAGTGTCTCTGTAGCCTGGCTTCAGTTTCCACTAAACACTGAGTCAGGGGGAGGTGGCATGACCCAGGATTGGAACCTGTATCCAGTTTTGACTGATTAGACACCTTGCATGGCCAGGGCTGGCAGGATGGGAGCGGAGATCACCTGCATCTGTGGCAGATTGAGCCATGATGGCGGGGGTCTGTGCTCACCGGGCCATCTCAGCCGCAGTCACAACAGGAGCTGCCCGGATAGTAAAAGCAATTCTGGGCTCAGCCATGTGTTCACAAACAAGCAACATTTGCAGAGTGCTGTCCGCGATGGAGCCATGCTCACACTGTCAGGCAGTGTAGCATGAAATTAGAGAACAAGTGGCCCATGGCACCCCAGACCAGCCAGGGACACAGCAGGATGGCAGTACCCACCAGTGAGGGGGACTGAGGACCTGGAGTACTGCTCTCCAGCCAGTGTGGACATAGAGGCTGTGAGGTGTGCCAGCCGTGTAAGGCAGAAGGGGTCTGTGCCTCAAGGTGCCTGGGCAGGCAAGTGTCTGCCTCTCCTGTCTCCCCCAGGCTTTTGCAGGGAACCCAGCTGTTCCCACATGGTGGTCACAGCCCCCCCCCCAGCCTGCACTCACAGGCCGAGCTCTTTCTGTCCTGTCTCCACTCCTGTGAGAGGCTGCCTTCCTCCCTCTTCTGCCCGTCCAGTGGCAGGGCAGGTGCCATGGGCATTTTTAATGGCTGAAGGCTGTGGAGCAAGACATGGTCCATGGCAGGCACAGGAGCCATCTGCATGGAAGTCAGTCACCTCTCCATAGTGCCCAGCTTGGTCCTCTCTGCAGCCTGAAACCCCCCCTGAGTCTCCCAGGAAGGTCCTTGCTGGCTGTGCTAGTGAGACTTCAGCCCTGCCCAGCACTGTGCCCGGATATCCCCATACCTCTCCTCATAAGAGCGGCCCTGAGGGCCTTAGCCCAGAGACCAGGCAGTGAGCTGTGCCTGCAGCCCTTTGAGGCTGGCAGAGGGAAGCAATCTCACACTCAGTGGAGCTAGCCTCTGCTCAGGAACCTGTCCCGTACTGCGGCCACCAGAACCCCTAGGGGGCAGTGTAGGCCCTTTAAGAAAGGACTAGGCACAGAGAGAGGACCATGGACATCAAACCGATGGGGTGGGACACCTCTGTGTGCTCCAGCCAGCCAGCCAAGGCTGTCGGAAAGGAATGTGAGGCAGATAACGGAGAGGAGAGGGCAGAGCTTGCACCCCTGCAAACCATGTGTAGGCTGGAGAGGGAGCCTCTGGCCCACTCTCTGACGTTGTTCTCAGCACATGTCATATGAGCTCAGTCCCACAGAAGCCTCATGGTGTGGACTTCGTCATAGAGGCCACCCAGACTGGGCAATCCAAAGGTGGGAAGGCAGAAGTGAGGTGCCAGGGCTGGGGAGGGGACAGGCCTCCTGATGGGGTCATGGGGTGTTCTGAGGCTGGGTGTGAGTGTTCTAGAGTTGTTCACTCAGTATAGGCTGCTTCCATTGCCGGAAGCCACACTCTGGTGGCCCCAGGAGATCCCAGTCACTTCTCCCCAGATCCATGAGTACTCCCTGTCCTGTGTGGACTAGGTAGAGGTATACGTGGCTATGTTCCCCAAGTGAAGAATTTTCTAGATTGTGTACATGTGAGCTCAGACTTTGTAGAAGACTCAACTTTATCCTGAGAGCAGGGCAAGGACTGGTATTGAGGGATTAGATCACCTGAGCACAGATCCCAGAGCCTTTAGGGTAACTGCTCAGGTACCCATTGCAGAAGGCCATCTCACAGGCCATGCTTCCTCTGACCTTTGGCCTTGGCCACTTCTGTGTTGGGACAGGTGCAGTATGGTTTCACAAGCAGGAACAGCCCAGGCCTGCCCAGAACATGTTACATACATGCTCACGGACTATTACACAGCCATAAAGTGAGGTCTCTGAGGGGTATGTCCCATCTTTAGTGGTGTGGAGAGGTGGCCTAGTGCTGTGACTTAAAGGGTAGATCATGGCCATGAGTCTCAGCTCCTGCTTTTGTGTGTGACGGGCTGGGTGTTGCTTATCCAAACTTGGTAGGAACTGGCTCTGTGCCGAGAAATGGGGTCAGCTGTAAAGCAGGTTCTAGCTTCTTTCTGCTTATGTCTTCCTGTGGCTTCCCTTTTGTGGTCACAGCAGGGCAGTTGGGCATGGCTGTGCTGGTGGTGGGGACCTCCAGAGGGCCTCATCTGTGTGTGACACTGGGTGTGGCACCAGCCGTTGGCAGCAGAGGTTTTGTTGGTTTCGTTTTGAGGTGGTTGATGGGCCGGCCACGTGTCATGGGGCAGAGGCTTGCCCAGCACACCCGCGGCCCTGGTTCTGTCAGCAGCACCGCAGGAAGCACGCATGGTGAGTACAGCTGGCACCAACGCGTGGCTCAGGAGGCTCAGTCCCAGGGAGCCTTCTGTTACAGAGCAAGTTTGAGCCTCAGCCACATGAGAGGCTCATCTCCATCAAAACCTCCGCAGACCTGTGTCTGCTCTAAACCCACCCCTCAGCGTGTCTTCTGCCTTGACAGATCCATTCTTACAGAGAAGTTTCTAAGCTCTTCCTGGTGTTCACATGGAATCCCAGCACCCAAGAAGCTAAGGCAGGAGGATTATCATGAGCTTGATCACAGCCTGAGCTACAGAGTAGGACCCTGTAGAGTCTCAGAAGCAAAAACGAAACAAAGCTGAGACTTGAGAAGGTCCAGCAGCCCAGCGGGTCACTCTGCCTCTCACATGTACAGCAAGGGCCTTGAGTAAGCTTGGCCAGGGTCCCCACCAAGTCGCAGACATCTCTACGTGCTCCCCCTAGAGATGGCCCATCCCTGGCTCCATGAAGCCAGTACCCTGTATGGAATGCTCACCAAGGTTGACAGACACAGAGGCCAAGCAACTCTGCCAGGGCTGCAGATCGGGCGCATGTTGAGCATGCCCTCCAGGTCCCAGCCTGTTCAGTAGACATGCGTATGTGTGTGGGAGAGAATGCGTCTCTGGGGTTTCTCGAGGTCAGTGTTCCCCCTCAGAGTTCTCCAGGCCTGGTGACATGTGTGGGCCAGTGGCACGGTCTGTCTGTCCACACTACCAGCCCTGGCAGGCTGGAGCAGCCTCTCCATAGCTACGTCAGGAGCAGGAGATCGGAAAGGCTCTCCGGGAGGAGACAGCACCTGCCCAGCCTTGCTCCTCAGCAGGGACTCCACCAGGCTCAGCTGGGATGAGACAGGGGATGCTATCGAGAGCCTGGCTGCACTCAGTGGCTTCTGCCCACCTTACAGTCCCTGTGGCCGGATGTCAGGAATGCTTGGCATGCCTAAGGGGGTAGATATTAGAGTTGGGAGGCCTTCTACAGAGTTGGGGTCAAAGACTGGAGGTAGCTGTTTGGTGCCATGTTACTGTGCCCTTGTGGTGGGCTGGTGGCAGCAATTACTGGGTAGGGAGCACTGAGTTTAATGCCCGTGAGAGCCGACAGCTGTGCTCCCTCTGTCAATCAGTCATGGTGTCTCATGCTGCAGCTCGCTGTGGCCACCCTGCCTCGGTTCCCTGACTTGTGTCATGACTGAGTTGTATGCACAGGGCTGGCAATAAATTGCTGGTGAAATGTGTCCCCCTTGCTCCCTGCCACAGCCTTCTGTACCATGTCTCTAAGCATGGATGTGCCCAGAAGGCCCCTGGGAGCCCCAAGGGGCCTGAGCAGGGCATAGCTGGCCCCTGGTTGGGGGAGGAAAGGTCTAGAACAGTGGCCTCGCGTGGGCTTCCCAGCAGTGTACATAGTCTCTGTGGGGTATCCTAGCCTTGCGCCTCCTGTCAGAAGCTCCCACAGCCCTGATGGCCACACTGATCCCAAGTGTCACAGGGGCACCTGGCTGGGGAGTTACCTCATGATGGATCATGTATGTGGACCTTGGAAACCCCCACATTGTATGACCTGGGCATTGCTACCTCGTACCTGTTTCCCCATGAGTAAAGTGGGGTTCCAGGAGAGCCCATGTCCTGGGATGGCCTGGGCTGCCCTGGGAGGCCTCTGACATGGCATTGCCAGGTCTTTGGCTTATTGTGGTCACACTGAGGTTTGCAGAAGGCCAGAGCTGAAAGGACCCAGCCAAAGAGCAAGCAATGCAGGGAGAATAGACAGGCCCACGCCTCCACTCCCTGCTCATTGTCTGTCTCCTGGGGCTCATGCTACCCAGGACAAGTGGCCCCTGTGCCAAGAGGGGCATCGTGACTCTGGCGTCTGCTTGGGGGCATGGACCCCACCAGGCAGCACTGAGCTGGCGCCTAATCGTCCTGTGCACAGGTCCCTGTGGCTCCCTAATGAACTGGATGTTGTTGCAGTGCTGATAATCACAGCAGAAATGGGCCAAGCCACAGCCAGAGCTCTGTGCTTAACCCTTAGTGGGTTGGAGCGTCTGCAGAAGTGTCTCTTCACAGTCACCTTCCTCTGCTAGGGTACTGGTGTGCCTGTCATCCCAACCCTCAGGAGGCTGAGGCACAAAGATTGTCCTAAGTTCAAGGCCAGCCTGGGCTATGTTATTTTTTTTTAAGGTATTTCTGATCTGGGAGATCATGGTGGCATTGAAAAAGGAAGGGTGTGTGTAGTCATGCCAGCTGATGTGGTGCTATGGTTCAGCAGAGTCCACCTTTAGGGACAAACCAGGCCTCAGCCAGGCATCCAGAGGCTCAGTCTCCATTAGGCTGGTGGGGGGCCAGTGCCCCTCCTGCAGCCTCTGGTGTGCCCTTACCCTTCTGCTGGACCCCAGGCCAGGAGTTCACCTGTGCACAATGTGGGACCCCATCTCCAGATGAATCCAGAGGCCCAGGGAAAGTGGGGGCCCATTTGGCTTCCTTGCTTGCTTGAGGAGTTTTGATAGTTCTGAATTTGTTGGCCACACTGGGCACCTCAGCAAGGACAGGATGCAGTACACACCTCAGCGGGAGGGTCGGGAGAGTCACATCAGAACATCTCCAGCCACAAGTGACCATGGTGACTAGCTGGGGACACTTTTGCTGTCCCCTCAGGACTGGTGTTATTTAAGGATGCCACATCCCAGCAGCAGGCCCAGTGTTCTGCCCTGATTCCTGTGCCGTGACTGGGAGCTGTCACCGCCACACTGGCAGGAGCAGGAGGGTCCCTGCAGTAACATATTGTTCGGGTTGGTGATTTTATGAGCCGAGTTTTAATCGTCTCTCCAGCCACCGCCTCCCCAGCTCTCCCTGCTGCACATGAGTGACTTCTAGAGTGACTCAGCCTCTCAAATGGCCTTGGAGCAGAGCTCAGAGCCAGCCGAGTGAGGATGCTGGGGGCCCGGGTGGCCTCACTGCCATGTACCTGGCCCATCTTTGAGAGAGGCTGTGGGAGCAGAGTGTGAGGGTGTTGGGAACCCCTGGGGGGGGGTTGAGGAATCTCCATGCCTGACACAGCCCTGGGGGAGCTGGGAGCCACAGGCTCAGAAGACCTCAGTTGGGCAGGAGTATGTATGTGCACCCCACTACAGACGAGACACTTTAACAGTCCTCAGTTGCTGGAGATGCCTGGCACACAGATACAGTCTGTTCACAGGGATGGTCCTGGGCTTAGGAGCATGGGGGCCGAGGCTCACCTAAGTCCAGCCGCACAGGTGAAGTGTGGGCCTCAGGCTGCTGACTGTGCCCTGTGTTTACCAGCCCCAGCCCAGTGTTCCACTTCCATGACTTGGGTAGCCTGGGAAGACAAGTCTCCTTAGTATCTCCGAGGATGTCACTAGCCACAGGGACCTGTGGGGTAGACAAGGGGTCTCCTCCAGGACCTGTGTGGGCAAGTGGACAGTGACACAAATGGTGTTAATATGAAGGTGACTGGGGCAGGAGCAGAACACATGCTGTGAGGAGTACCAGTACCCAACAGTGAGGACCAGCCAGAGAAGCAAGGAGCCGCTGTCCGCACTCCTGGGACAGTGGGATCTCCTGTGCAGCAGCACACTGAAGGGGGCACACTAAGCTCTGGATCCAGGCCCTAGAGGTAGTGTGGTAGTCTGGGTGCAGAGTGGGGGCTGAGGGATGCCATTTGTTCACAGAGATGAGCCTGGGGAGCAGTGGCTGCTGCAGGTCTCCCTAGAGTCTGCATGCAGAATTGGACGCTGGGCCAGCTTGACTGTCCAAGCTTGACTCTAGGTTTGCTTGGTGCTCACCTCATGGAGAAGCAGGCGGGAGGACATTCCTGTGGGTCTGCAGAGCCACCCCTGTGCCCTGAGTGTTCATTGTCCACACTGCACATTCCAATTCTTCTTTGCCTGTGAGTTCTGCTGAGCCTCTCAGGCTCCAGGCTGTGCTCTGCTTCACAAAAGCCCAGGCACACTCTGTGTCCACTTCCTATTGGTCAGTTAGGGAGGCTCCTAGAGGAGGTCCTGGAGTGGAGCTGAGAATAGCAGTGTGGCAGCTGAGGCCATCGGTGTCACTTCCCTCTGCCTACTTCCAGGTGATGACAGAGAGGGACAGGAAGCAGAACTGGGGACTCCAAGATCTGGGAGGCAAAGGTCCTTCTCTTTCATAGCCCCAGCAGCAGGAGATGGAGGAGGCATTTCTGTGCTTCCCCCAGGGCTGCTATGAGGCAGCAAGGTATCCGCACTCAGAGGATGGCAGGCTTGCAGTCAGCTGTTGAGTCCTTGAGAGCAAGAGGCAGGGAGAACTGGAGTCTCCTGGTTGGTTCCTTCTACACTTCTCTGCCCTAGACCCCATCCAGGAGGTGGCACACAGGGTGGACATTGCCACTGCCCTGTGACCTGCACTGTTATGGGCATTCTGAGACAACCAGGCAGATCTTTGGTCACCCACCTGGAATTCCACCCTACACTTGCCACACACGCATGCCACATCCTCAGCAGGCACTGAGTCCCTGTACTCTCCCTTTGGGGCAGACTCGGGCTTCCAGCTGCAAACCGTGCTGCACAGCCATGGACAGCTGCAGGCCTGCCAGTCACTCATTCCCCGGGCCCCAGGAGCAGGCCTGAGACAGTGGGCTGTCTGATGTGTTGATCATTCTAGGCAATGACAGAGTGGGCGGAGGCTGGGAGCACCGATGGTAACCTGGGCCCTGGCATAACTCCTAGCTTGCCATGCATGAGTGACAGCTGTCTGAGCTGAATCTCAGCTAAGGCTGTTTCTACAGCTCTATGACAGGACCCCTGCTCAGGACTCCAGTGAGACCTCAAGAGGGGCCCTAGAGGACCTTTTCCTCCCATGGTCCCCATGCCCCATTCTGAGGCAGACTCAGCAGGCAGAGTGTCCAGGTCAGTGTGTGAGGAATGTCTCTGGTCTTCCCATGCTCAGCCCTCCTCAGGGAGGTCACCAGAGCAGAAAGCCACTGGCCCAGCCAATGGGCAGGGTAATCTGGTTGCTTTCTCACCCTCAGGCGTGGGGCACAGCACCTGAGCTGTGGCTTCACTCAGTGCCGTGGAATCATTGCAGATGATCAAAGACCCTGAATGAGGCCCTGGCTCAGTGAGAGGAGCCTTCTAGGCTCTCAGAAGAGCCTGATGCTATGTGTCTTCTGGAATGTGTCTCTTAGCTACTTGTAAGATTGTCCTGTCGGTAGGAGTGGCCTGCAGGGAATGGTATAAGAGAGGGGCTGCTTCAGGTGAGGTGCCTATGCCTGAGGTTCTAGAAGGTTCTTAGCAAATTGAGCAAAGCCTCCTGGGATGCAGCTGTTGTTTTTAGCTGTGGAGTGTGGTGTCACCCAGGACTTGCTGTTGGAGCTCTGGTTGCCGAGGCACAGGGGTGCAGGGTCAGGGTACAGTAGCTGAGTCTGGGACCCACAGGTGGTATCATGTCATCAGAGAACTTGCTTACCCCCCAGCAGGTGTAGCCCTCCTTCACCCCTCAGGCACAGGCTAGGCTCACCAGAAAAGTTTATGTGTGGCTACCCCAGAATCCCTGGTCACAATATGGGCCCAGGTGACAGCTGCCCATCAAGGGGCGAGCCTGAAGTGCCCTGGTGGTGAGCTTCAAGGTTACTTACCCTGCCCCAGGAGGGGATGGAGCCCTAGGCTCTACCTTGCTCTGGGTGATTCTGCTCTGTACCTCACCAGGTGATACCCAGTCCTGTGTGGGCTCCAGCCTACAGGGTCAGGTCCAGTCAGATCCTCTGCATAGATGGACCTCTCTGTCCATCAAGAGAGTGACTTCACTGTGGACAGCCATCTGCCATCTCCTATGCTGATATGCTAAGCCACTGTGGCAAACGCAGGGCCACCCTGCCACCCTCTCCCCCGTGACTGTTTTAGACCCACCAAGTCTGCAGGCTTCTACTCCTAGACCCAGCCTCTCCGTCCTCACATTTGTTTTTGAGCCCACACTCCCCAGATCTACAGAGTCCTCATGGCATGTATGAAGGCCACTGTCCCTGCAAGGTCAACCTGTGATGGCAGCTCTGTCCTGGCTGCTGGTGCTGGCCATGGAGCTGATGCTGGCTGTGGCAGCATCTGTAGACCCGTGAGAGCACTCAGGTGCTTTTGCTAATTACGAACAACACAGCAATGACTGAGCTGCTTGGCAGAGACCCCTTAATCTGCAGTTGATGGGGCCTTGGAGAAGCCAAGCCCAGGAATGTGCAACCTGGGCACCATCTGCAGCCACCACTGACCAACCAGGTCCCGCACAACTGCTATCCTGCACATTCCCATATAAGCAAGTTGAGTTTGCAGGGAATCACTCAGCCGTAAATCCCCCCTCTTGCTCAGCATACCAGATCTCTAGCATCCAAGCAGAGAGGGGCGGGAGCTGCAGGACATTTCCCCGTGTATCAGGCCCCGTCTTCCTGCCATCCACAGCAGGGTGGAGACGCTGGAAGGTGTCGTCAGACTCATGTGTTTCCCCAGTGGCCTTGGCCCCCTTGGATGGGGTGGAGTCAGGAAGAACCCGTTCTGCAGCATCACAGCCTGCAGGCCCCTCAGGGCGTGTCAGCCACCCCACCCCTGCTCCATTCTAGCCACTAAGGGGGGGTGGAGACTGGCTCGGAGTATCCAGCCTGGCTGCTCCCTATCATGGTCTGAGCCAGTCCTTGCCCTGGATTTGTACAAGCCCCGGCTTGCATCTTTTTTTTTTTTTTAAACTTTATTTATTTATTTATTTGTCTTGGTGTTTGCCTGGAACTGGAACTACAGACAGTTGTTAGCTGCCATGTGGGTGCTGGGAATCGAACCCCGGTCCTCTGGAAGAGCAGACGGTGCTCTTAACCGCTGAGCCATCTCTCCAGCCCCCCCCCCCCCCCGGCTTGCATCTTGTAGGCCCTTTTGGATGACAACCAGACTGCCTGGTCCTGGGTGGTTGATCTGTAAGACCATGTTGCCCTCTGGAAATGGTCCACATCCACCTTTGTTCTCTTTGCTTCTTGCTAGGCAAGACATGGCATCCACTCACTGAGGAGCACTCCCTCTGGGGGTTTCTCCACCCGGCCTGCCTGTGGTGAGGGCAGGGAAGGCACTGGGCTAGCAGCCCATCCTCACACCAAGTTGTCTGCAGCGTAGGAGCCGGATGCCTTTCGTGAGACTCAGTGCCTGTGTATGTGTCCCCACAGTGCACGTGTCGCAAGGACATGGTCAAGATCTCCATGGATGTGTTTGTACGCATCCTGCAGCCTGACCGCTATGAGCAGTGGAAGCAGGGCCGTGACCTCACGGTGCTGGACCACACTCGGCCCACAGCCCTGAGCAGCCCTGAGCTCAGCTCCTGGAGTGCCTCCCGAGCCTCACTGAAGGCCAAACTCTTGCGCAGGTGAGTGGCCGCCTCCCCCTCTCCCCTCTCCCCCCCCTCCCCCCTCCCCCCTCACTTCTGTACCAGGAGGTTTCCTGGCATCCACAGGAACAGCTCACTGCTGCTTCCCCTGGTGACATCTGGGTCCCCTTGCGGAGCGCTAGCAAGTCCACAAGCATCCATGTGGCCAAAGCCCATACCAGATGTCATGACTAGACCCTCCTGGCCTGCTCTTACATTCCTGGTCACCTCTGGCAGGGACCTGGACAGGGCTGCTACAGCCTTGAGCACTGGCCTGTAGCATTCAAAGTGCAGGTAGCAGGGTTGGGGAGGAGCCTGACTCCACTGTTTAAGAGGGAGGCTTGCTGGGACTGGAGAGATGGCTCAGCGGTTAAGAGCACTGACTGTTCTTCCAGAGGACCTGAGTTCCATTCCCAGCATCCACATGGTGGCTCACAACTGTCCGTAATTCCAAGATCTGACACCCTTACACAGTTATACATGCAGGCAAAACACCAATTCACATCAAATAAAAATAAATATATAATAAAAAGAGAGAGACCTGCACAGCTGGGCCAGTTCCTCACTCCAGAGTGTCCATTTTACTCCTTGCCTCCGGCAGCCCTTCAGGGGTTTCAGCTTCTGATAGTCCATGCGCGGCCCTCAGAGCTAGGGCCACAGCTGTAGGACTACATGAAACTCAGCTGTCTGCTTGTGAAGGGGCCGGGAGGCCCAAGAACTCTGCACCCTGCAGGCTGCTCTATGACTGCTGCTCAGGCGGGAGACACCCCTGTTCCTCCTCACATAGGAGCATAACTGTAGACATTCCTGCTAGGATCCCAGCGGCTTCCAAATGCTACAGAATCGGTGCGGTGGCTGTGCTGTGGGCAGGCTGCCATCTCCTGCTCCTGATGAGATCCAGGTCATTGCTGTCTTAGCCCTGGGCGTGGGCAACTACTCTGCAGACCTCACAGGCCATGAGGGCTGTGCCTGGGACCTGTGGTCTGAAGTTCCCTCACCATGTCCCCCCTTCTACACCTTTACATGTGTGCTGTGGTCTTACCCACCAGCTTCCTAGTCTGTGTCCTCCTCTCTTGGAGGGTAGTTTGTGGTTCTAGTACATTCTTCAGTGGATTCTGGCAGCATCCAGCTGTCAGGTGACAGCCTGTGGTGGGGCCTGAGTGTGCCTGGGGACAGTTTCATGATGTTCGCTTTTCAGTGTCTAGGCTTAATGGAGGTCAGCCAAGTAGTAAATAGACATCACATCTCAGAACCACAGTGACACCATGGCCATCAGACAGAGATGCAGCCTCCCTCTCCCAGGCCTCCTCCCGCACGCAGCCTCCCATCCTTTCTCTCCGGAAACCGTGCAGTGTGGCAGTGGCTGAATAGCAAGTGAAGCCCGCTCCCAAGGACGTAATGTCCTTTACAGCTGTTAAACCGTACAAGGCCAGGGCCTCTGTGGGGGCCTCTTGACACACTTTCACTGTCTGTGGCACGTGGTGCTCGATTGTCCTGAGCTGTGCTGCGTCTTCACGCTTGTCTCCCCTGGGGGAACGGAGACACATCAGGGATTCAGGGTGGGGCCATAGCACCTGTGCCCTCGACACACCAGGGCCTGGGGTTGCTGTTGTTGGCAGGTACTGAGCTCCCCCGAGCTCTGCCTTCTGTAAGTGCTGTCACAGCCCTAGACATCAGACACTCCCTACTGGCCCTTTCTGGGAGCTGCCACTAGACCAGCAGTGCTGTGCTTAGGCTCCTTGTCACATGAGGGCCCACTTTCTGTGCCCCTGTATGTTTGCACGGGGCTCCCTAAGCTCAGGGTGTCCTGTGCCCACCCTGCCCCCTTCCTTCCAAATCTCCTGTCTCCTGCAGCCCTCTCCTGGGTGACCACCAGGAGACAATCCACACTATTCAACCAGTCTGGCTGCTGTGGACTTGTGGGGGTCAGAAGGCGTCGATGCTCCATGTGTCACCCCAGCCCACTGACCTCAACACCAGAGTCAGCCCGTGACCCAAGGCACCTTCTGGCCTAGACCCATCATAGCCAAGTCTTCGTGATTGTCTCTTGAACCCCAAAATGACCTCAGTTTTCCAGAGGATATTTCAGATACTCATAGATCTGCCTCAATGGTGGGAATGGAGCAAATGAAGAAAAGCTAGAGCCTGTGGACAGCCAGCCCCCTAGCTGCTCTGTGGGCACAGGTGTCTGACTATGTGCCAGGCTGTGGGCACAGGTCACCATCACCCAGGGCACCTGCTCTCATCTCAGAAGAGTTTGTGTCAGTCGCATGCCACCACCTGACTTCTAAAAACTGACAGGATGATGCCCACTTCAGCCACATGCTGGTCCCAGTGGAGTGTAGGTTGGATGGGACTGCAGGGGTGGGTGCCAACCTCGAGGGGCAGCAGGGGGCCTTCCAGAGCAGGCCTGAGCCCCCATAGACAGGCCGACTCTCTGGGATGGCACAGGAAGCAGCCCATGGCTCCTAGTGATGGTCTCCATGAAGCCTCCCACCTCCACCCCCACCTGCCCTCACTCTCATCAGCAAGCCTCTTGCTCACCATCCAGTGCAACAAGGCCAGGATGGGACAGATACGGCCTTCGAGGAGATTCCAGAGCCACCGCAGCATCTGGGAGAAGAGTGGGGCCAGGGAAGGGCAGCGGCAGACAGACAGTGCTGGAGCAGAGCTAGACGAGCCAGCCTCCAGTGAGCTCTGAGAGAAGCAAGGGGACATGTAGCAGTGGTGTGTGCAGATCACTCACAGTATGGAACACACCCGTGGGGCACACACGCAGAGCTTCAGAGAGAACCTCGCACCAGGCTAAAGGCTACAGAGCTAGCCCTTGTGGCCTGTGGTCCCCTCCCAGGATCCCTCAGCCTGACCACCTGCTGGAATCAGGAAAGACAGCTTCAGACCTGCAGTTCCGTAGGTCACTTTCTCTCTGACAAGGCTGCCGCAGGGTGCACGTAAGCCCGGAGAGCGGCAGGACCACAGAGGCTCACCTAGCCAGAGCCGTGAGGACGTGCCAGTCTGGAGCATGGAAGCATTAGTCATCAAACGGAAGAGGGGCTGAAGCAAACCCCAAGAGTTGACCCTGCCCAGCTCAGGTTCACACAGATGTGAGGGAGCACTGTAGTGCCCTAAAGAGAAGCCGCTGCAGAAGGGTGGCCATGTCTGTGTGTATCAGGCCTGGTCAGCGGTGGGGTGTGATAATTGGCACAGGGCTGTGTCCCAGCTTGTTTTCATAGTACAGCATGGCTTTCTTTGGCATAGAGTGGTCTTCCCTGCTCTGGATGGGTGCAGCACACACAACTAAGTCCCAAGTTAATTAATTATTTTATTTTCTGATGGGCACAGGTGGGCTGAGGTCCCATTTCCTGAAGCCTTGAGTACTGTGGCTATGGGAACTAGGCAGGCTGCTGTGCTCAGTTGTAAATAGTGTGTGTGAGACCTCGGGTATCCCAGTCAGCTGTGCAAGCTAGGCAGGCCTCTGGGGCAGCCTCCAGGACCAGCTCACAGTGGGGTCAGGACAATGACTGAACCAGCGCCACTCAGGAAGCTGTGGTCCAGTGAGTTGGTGGCAGGCTGTGAGTGCTGTCTGGAGCTGGGAGCCACCAGGAGCAGCCCTAGACTCTGGGGCAACAGTTAGGGTCTTCCTTCCTGACTCCATGTTCCCAGGTCACCCACCCCATTGCTGGGGCTGCCCACCCAGAGCAGAAGGGGTGGAGAGTCCCCAGATCCGAGGCCGTGGACCCATCTCTCTTGTCTCTCCAGCAGTGCTCCCTGCCCCTCACTCCTGCCTGTTCTGCACCCATTGCATGTGCACAGCCTGCCTCTGCCTGTACCCTATGTGCTATACCACCTGCTTGCCTGCTGGTCATCTCGTGGGGCTCGCACATTCATTGAGGGGGTCCTGCTCTGGCCAGGGGTGTTTCAGGCACAGAAGTGAGGGAAAGGAGGGCAGGCCGCAGTCAGAACCACAGAGACCACCACCCAGGGCATTCACAGCTCTTTGGGCCACAGAGGGGCTGTGATGGGTGAGGGCTACTGGACTGAGGACCCCAGGAATACAGATCTGCAGGAAACCATCCTGCCTTGTTAGTCTAAGCAGCTTTAGGTGTGGTGGGGGAGGTCCTGCCTCTGTCCTTATTACACAAGCTCCCCTCATTGAGCAAGGCCGGTTTGGGGCACTGGGGTCCCTGCTGTCGTGGGGTGACATTCCTGTGCTCAGGCTGAGCCCCAGGTGGAGGGCTGTAGAGAGGGCCCCGGGGCCAGAGGAAAACCCTGACATTTACATTCTAGACAAATTAGTGTGAAGGAGAGCAGACCCTGGAGAAAGGCTGAGGAGGAGAGAAGGCCGAGTCTAGAGAGGAGGCGGGAGCCGACCAGGAGGCCAGGGCCGGCGTAAGTGATCTCCCATGCTGGGCCGCCATCACCTGCTTCACCCCACCCTGCTCCTACCTGCCTACCTACCCACTGTGGACTACCTCAGTCTCTTCCGATTCCCCTCCTGCCTGACCAGTGCCCTCCTCCAGGTCGCACCGGAGACGGAGCCAGCCCAAGAAGTCCAAGCCTGAAGACTCCAAGTCTCCCGGGGAGGCAGCGGCTGGGGTGGCTGGTCTGGATGAGACCGGGGGCTGTTCCCGGGAGGAGGCCACAGCTGAGGACGAGGATGAGGATGAGGAACTGTTGCCCTCACAGGGCCATGAGGCCGAGGGCGTGGAAGGTCAGTGTCGGGTGCCTGCAGCGGTGGGGTTTGGGTCCAGGGTGGCGGCAGGGTTGTGCAGGCCCTTCGCACATGGGAACCTTGAGCTGCAGCTTGGCACTGGATGTCCCAGCCCTCCTACCTGCACACTGGCTTCCATTCAGTTGCAGCCTTGCCCCCAAGGTAGGGAAGGGGTGATGGGGTTAGGGACGGGAGAGCATCAGCACAGCATCTCAGATTCCCCCTGGCTGCTTGGCAGCAGTTTCCGAGACCTGTCTACAGAACACCATCCATGGCGCTCTTCCAGCTCAGAAAGGCCGGAGGCCAAGGGAGGGAAGTAGGGTAGCCACAGTGTAATGTGACCACAGACAGTGACCCATGGGGCTGTGGGCAAGGCCATGCATGGCCAGATACTCAGGCCCTGCAGACCCTGGGGAGGCCACTGGTGGACAGCAGCTCCCACCCAGCCAATAAAAACCAGTCAGAACTAGCTACACAGCAAGTTACGGCTGACAAGGAGGAACTGATGGCCACAGACCCAGGGAACTCCAAGCTAGATGCCTGAGCATGGGCTGAGGAGGTGAGATGCCCGCTGAACACATAAGGCCCTGCGCTCTGTCCTACACTGAGTGGCGACACTGGCTACGGTGGGAGCTGGAGATTGCAGGATACAGGATGCAGGCACCATGATATCCCTGTGTCCTTCTGGATTGCCTGTGGTTGTCATGGTCACAGGATCCTCAGGAGCTGGGAGAAGCTGCAGGATGCAAGCAGTGTGCTGATGGTCTAACCAGGGCTCCCTGGTTCCACCTTCCATACTGTCATATGAGCCCCTGTAGCCACGTGACCTTACATGTATTTCCTGTGAATCTAGAGTTCCCCCCTTCCTGAGTATGGCGTGAGCATCACCTAGCAGCCTGGCATCCACCAGTCTCTTTGCTTCTCATTCTGTTTCCTCAGAGGATCCTGTGAGGTCTCAGAGCCCTCTACTTAATCCCGTCTAAGGAGTCACTTCTGCTGTGGGAGGTGACATGGCTCCCACAGCAGGCTGTCGCTGTCTTTGGAGACTTTCACTGCCACTGACTTAAGGATTCTCCTTGACCTTAAGTCATTGTAAAGTGGAAGCAGTGTCTGTCCTAACCCTAACCCATGGGGATGGTCAGCATGTCTGACTTGCTCACATGGAGGGGTAGCTAGAGCAGATGGAGCTAACTGGGTCTCAGGCACCCCAGTAGTCAGTGTGGCAGTCACAAGACACACCAGGCCATGGTCATGTAGCTTAGCCTGCCACTTGTGTGGCCCTCCACCTAGGGTGGGGTGCCCCTGCTGTGCTGAGCAGGAACTAACTTCCTACCTGGAGTCTGTCAGGGCGTTCCAGCAGAGCAAGACTAGGACCACCAAAGATGGTGACAGGCAGGCAGGCATGGCATGTCTCCTGATGGCACCTAGGGTGTCCTCTCTGATAGTGTGAGGAAAGAGGGTGTCACAGCTTCTCATGTCCTCAGGCAGAGCTCTATGCATCATGGGCACCCACCATGACCCTGCAAGGTCACCCTTACCTATCAGTTCCAAGTTCTGAAGATGGGGCACATGTTTGGTCCTCGGGGCCACATCTCCTGGGCTGAGGGATCAAAGGTCCACAGACAGACTGACATTTGGCCGGAGTATAAGATCCATGAGTAGTTGGCCCCATGCCATCCTATCAGCAGGGAAATCTGCCTCATGCCCCCCTGTGAAGATATCAGGCTACCGTCAGCACCGAATCATCTATACCTTTCGGTAACTTCTCAGATGTATTCTGGTTTATGATGTGCCCCTTAAGGGTTCTATATGTGCAGAGCAGGACCTCGGGCTGTTGGTAGGTCAGGGAGGCCTATGGGGTGACAGCTCATGTCCCTACATCCATGCTGTGTGGTGAGACATGGTCAGTCAGCGGTGCATCTGCTATCTGCCTCTGCATGGTGGCCACACCTCCAGCTCTTTCCCTGTGCAGCTGAGCCACATACCTGGAAGCCTACCTGTCACCTGAGGAACCAGAAATGTTCACGATAGCCATGGCACAGCAGGGTCTCTGCTGTTCTTGTGGCTGTTCTCAGTATGCCACAGGGAGCCGGCCTTGCCAGCATGCTAGGCACTAAGTAGGCATTGTCCTTGTGCCCCACAGCCTTTGTGAAGGGGTGGTGGCAGGTGATGGGTTGGGAACTTCCCCAGCAGCAGAGCTAGATCTGATTCCATGGGGGGGGAGGGGGCAGAGCTGGCACACTGACTCTCAGTGGGACTGTGCCAGGCCAGTTCTGGCTCAGCCAGGCCAGGAGACTTGTTCCCTCCAGGTGTGGCCAGCCTCAGAGGCAGGAGCAGAGCCCACACCTGTGTGGCTGTCATATCCTTCAGCCTCCTGTAGCCTTTGACCCTGAGCCAGACAGGCTGACAAACCCAGGCATGTTGAGGTACCTAACCGTAGCTCCCAGTCACCTGAAGGACCTGTCCACTAGGCTGCCCACCCCAACACACCAGAGGGACCAGGCTGGGATCCTCAGTCCATCTCTCCTTGACCCCAAGGCAGGTGTGTTCTCACTGGGGTGAGCACTGTGAGTCTGTGGTGATTTAGTGAGCTTTGAGATGCCCTTCTTGGGCTTCTGCTAATGGCTCCAGGCTCTCTCATGGCCATACAGAGCCTGGAGATACTGAGGCAGCCACAGCTGCTGTTAGTCATTAAAAAAACCAGGGCAGGGCCCTGTGGTCCAGGATCAGAGGCTGTGAAGGAGCTGGGTTCACATGGTCACTTCACAGCAGCTGCCATTGTCACTGAGGCCACACTAGGCATCCTTCCCTGAGTCCAAGAACACATTCAGTAGGAGTTCATCCTGATGTTTGGTGACCACAGCAACTCCAGTATGAGAGTGAGGGGAACACCCCACTTGTTCCCACCCATGTCTTATTGCAGGCTGGGGAGCTGATTGTCTTAGGGGTTGGCGGTGTCATCTAAGGCACAGGAGACCCAACAGAGTGTGATCTGTCATCTGGGTTAGTGAGCCTTGCCCTTGGAGGCTGAGGGTGTGACGTACAAAGGTGGCCTGCTCTAGATGCCTGACTCTAGTGTGCAGAAGGGACAGAATACTGTCATCCCATCCTTTCCTGTCAGCTGAAATGGGCAGCTGCCAGGTCCCAAGCCTAAGGTACACACGGGGCTCCTAAACCACAAGTGGTACCGCCGTAACATCTTAACCCCTGGAGCCCACTGTAGGGCTAGACTCCAGGGCACACAGTGTCAGATGGGGCTCCCTGGAGAACATGGTACACGTGTCCAGGCTCTGATCACTCTGCTGCCTGTCCCTGTTTGCTAATGTGCTGCTGTATGGCCATCATGGCATCAAAGTAAAGCCATCAAAGACACGCTCCCTCAGCCCCTAAGTGTCTCCAACACCCACCCCGGGGACTGCCAGATGAGAGGTCCCCAGGCCGTCTGCTGCTGTGGGATGTGTTGTGTTGTCTGCAGTAACTGTCTGCCGCTGCGGCAGAAGCCCACCACTTGGGACAACAACGTGTCTTCACAGCCACTTCCTGAGAGCCCAGGCCTCCCCTCCCAGACCTAATCCCAAAGGATCCGTTGTCCTTTTAAAAGACAGGGTATCATGAGCCCAGGCTAGCCCTATGCTCCTCCCACACACCCTGACTGCTGGAGTGTCAGGTTGCAGTTCCAAACCAGCTCCAGGAATCTCTTTAAGCACAGTGGCCTAGTGCTGGGCACTTTCGGAGGTTGATCTTGCCTAAGCTTTGGGGATGCTGAGTCCCCAGCCAGCTGTGATGTCCTCACTGCAGAGCACGGTCTCCTGCTTCCATCTGTGCCCATTGGGTTCTGAATGATGCTTTCTCTCCCCAGAGGATGGCAGGGGCAAGCCTCGGCCAACCAAGGCCCGAAGCAAAAAGAAGACCCCCAACCCCTTGTCACCCCTGTTGCCGCCCCCCCCACCAGCCCTGTTACCCACTGAGGAAGTCCTGAGGCCGCCACCCCCATCTAAGTCTCCACTGCCAGCCATGGGCCCCATGGCCACAGAGGGGGATCCTCCACCAGCACCTCTCAACGTGGTACCTCCTGGGGCACCAGGGGAGGAAGCCGAGGTACGACCACGTCCCATCATCCCAATGCTGTATGTGCTTCCCCATACCAACGCTGCTGATGGGGATGGGGAGCGTACTGCCCACCCACAGCTGGCACCCATGGAGCTGGGACCAGAAGATGAAGGACAGGCCCAAGCCAGTGATGCACAGGTGAGTGACTAATGACTGCCAGGTGCATTTGTGGCTCTGCCCACACAGCTGTGTGTGACATCTGGATGCCAAAGTGACAACTGGAGTCAGTGTATGTTGTGGGTGACAGGTGGATGTGAGTGCATCTGTGCATGCTGTGGGTGACAGGTGTGAGTGTGAGTGTACCTGTGCACGCTGTGGGTGACAGGTGTGGATGTGGGTGTACCTGTGCACGCTGTGGGTGACAGGTGTGGATGTGGGTGTATCTGTGCATGCTGTGGGTGACAGGTGTGAGTGCATCTGTGCATGCTGTGGATGTGGGTGTATCT